>CAAKHG010041604.1:3254-14661 GCA_901007715.1 Dactylopterus volitans | reverse complement strand
ATACAACTGCAAAAGGTTAATTCAAATGAGTCTTCTACGATTGCATATGAGTCCTCAATGCAGGGTCCATATTTCATGGCTGTTTTTCCATACAACATGTACAACTGCAGAGAGATTATGCTTCATGCACGGACAGAGGATGAGTTGTTAGACTTCCGCTTTCTTTTGCTGCGCTCCCATGACCACCACATCTGCATGATCCTGTCTAATATGGAAAATGAACAACAGCACATCTAAGGTCACAAAATCTGATGGGTGTGACGGCCTCCTGCCTGCCAGGGCCTGTGTTGTGTGTGCGTGTATATGCATTATTATATGCATTATGCATAAACATTATCTCCCTGTCTGGTGTTTTGTTTCCTTGCAGGTACCTGGTAGGCGGAGTCCTGGTAGTCAGAGCCCCTGGCCCATCTCATTCATTCATTCATTCACTGTCTTCCGCTTATTTTGTCTTATCTTATTTTGTCTTCCGCTATTCTTATTCCGCGGTCGTGCTGGAGCCGATCCCAGCTGTCGAGCGGCGGGGTACACCCTGGACGAGACGCCAGCTCATTGCAGGGCCACATGAAGGACAGACAACAGACAACCACTCACACTCGCACGCATGAGTAGCCAGTTAACCTCAGCATGCTTTTGGAGGTGGGAGTACCTGGAGAGAACCCACGCAGACACGGGGAGAGCATGCGAACTCCACATACCTGCGACCTTCTTGCTATGACGCAACAGTGCTAACCACCGCACCACCGGGTCGCCCCCCTGGCCCGTCTCCCAAGGCTTAATTAAGATCTGGCTGTCAAGTCTTCATGCTCTCTCTGGCTCCATCCTGAACACATCATGTTCTTGTTTGGTCGGCCTCAGCCTGGTTAGACTAGTTTGTCCATTCCAATGCTGTGCCCTCGCCATTTTTCACTCATCCATCTTCTGCCACACTGATAACACTGACATACACACCTCATACCTTTAGAATGGTTTGGTTATCCTTTATTAAATAAAGCCTTTTGTTTTGAGTTGTACTGTCTGTCTCCAATTTTTGTCATGGCTCATGAGCCGGATCATGACAAATTGGGGGCTCGTCTTTTCAGATTTCAATGTAACACATGTTAGACCGTCTACTACAGAGGACATGTGGGCTTTTAACAACGGTAAACAGGTTATTGCAAATTAGATAACCTACAGATCCTGCTATTGCACTTGGATGTCTGAGAGTTTTACATGAATAGAGGCAATTCGGGTGTTTTCTTTATTTTCTAAGGAATTATTGTGTTTTTGTTTTCCGGCACTGTAGAGTGACCTACTGTACGTAGTGAGGTTTCGGTTTTGCTATTTTTGTCTTCGGAGTCCATTCCTAAGTAGTAGATTTTAGTAAAAAGAAACAAAAACAAAATGTTATAACGACACTCCTAAATTATGGTCAAGGATGCTCAAATCCTGTTAAAATTTGCCGCGAGGCATGAAGCATGTCTGTCCCATTTTTCCTTTAGTTTTTATCACTGTGGCAGAAATGCTCTCTGTTCTTACCAAGAACTCAGATTTTGAAAAACCGACAGTGTCAGCTGAGCCAGTCAGCCAGCATCTGTGCTAAGTTAGCAGATTTATAGAGTGCTGTGCTTGAGACATACTCGTGACTGACACGCACATATTATGTTCCTGACCAGGAAATAAATTGTGACTTTAAAAGAAAAATGTGCCTCCTTCTTATCTTTCTCTAAACAAAGCAGAGTCAAAGAGTTACTTGAACAAACCAGTTAAGTGAAGTTTAATTGAACTTGGATACATACATACAACGATCAGCCATAAAATTAAAACCATGGCATATTTACCGTAGAATACAATGCAACAGCCCTGCAATAAATATCTGTTGAACTATACTGGGTTATACTGAGAGGTGTCCCTAAACTTTTGACACCCTTATGAATATGATTGGGATGACCAAAATGATGGAGACACCTCTCAGTATCCCCTCCATGGACCATCACCTTATCGTAGTATGATCCCAGAATATTTATAGAGAAAGATCAGACTGGGAAATGTACATTTTAGCGTACCACATTCAAAATGATCACCTTATGGTGGTGGAGGGGTTTGAGTGTCCTAGTGATCCCAGGACCTATGTTGTCGGGGGCTGCAGCCCCTGGTAGGGTTGATTGATTGATTGATTGATTGATTGATTGATTGATTGATTGATTGATTGATTGATTGATTGATTGATTGATTGATTCTATCATAAATAATGTAAATAAGAAAAAAAAATGCCAAAAAAATAGAAAGAAATATGAAAAGAAATGCATCCGTCATCATTAACATGCTCGAAAAGGAGTAGGAAGAAGTAAAGCTTATTAAATCCTACGCCTAGGGAAGAGGTAAGGGACCTGTCGACAAGCCCCTTGTTACTGGGCCCTCACTCATGAGATCCGCTCAGGTCCAGCCTGAGGCAGAGACATGGGTCTGTCCTCCAGCAGGTCCACCACCTGCAGGAGGAACCATATGAGTCTGGTACAATGTGGATCAGATGGCAGGCCACTGCTGCCCCCACAACCCGGATAAGTGGAAGAAGACGAGACAAGACCTCTCAGTATAACCCAGTACAGTTCAACAGCATGACAGACTACAATAACAATCATTAAAACATGTCAAAGGCTCTCTCAAACAGATTCAATAAAAATTCCAACATACAACTTCCTCTAAAGGGAGAATCTATTGCAGGGCTGTTGCACTGTATTCTATGTTAAACAGTCGGTGGCCATGTGTATATAGCCAGTTTATAATAGCATGTGCAAAAAAAAAAACATGCAAGTTACTAGAAAAGGAAATATTGTGCAGAGGGAGATAACACCAAAGATGACCTTTAGCCGGATGCAATTGTGATGACGTGGGAATGAGGAGCTGAAGGGAATAGGATGAGATGCTGATAGAGCGCCAAACAAGACAGAAATAATGAGGCAGCACTACATGAATTCCTTCCTTGGCCGAATTATGCCACCAGTTAAAGATGTATTGTTTCTGCGAGGAGGGAAAGTTAAGCTTTATGCGACATTCCACCATCTGGGAGCAGATGGGTGGTGAGGACTAATACAATTCTGCAGCCAGAGGATGCTTGCTGCACTGCAAGTGAACGCATCAGACCTGAAGGCAGCATGCTTTTTACCTGCTTGCTGTTCCCTCTCATTTCACTCTCATGTTGATTCCTTTTCCTCTTTTTTTTTTTTTAGCTCTGCTTCATCGAAGCTGTAAACACTGACACTCAATTTGATACAAGGTGGAATCGGGGCCCTTATGTCATTTGCAGGTTGCATATGTGCGTACTGGGTCAGTTGGCTCTGACAGGCAAAAAAAAAAAAAGAGATTAGGCTTCTGTTGGTATTATGATGAATGAGTGCTGGCTTGCAGAGTATTCTGTGAAGTTTGCTGCTCTGCTCTTCAGCTGATCACACAAATCCACAAATTGACTGACTGTGTGGAGACTTGTACTGGCCTCATGCTAATAATCAAAACACAATGGACTTGGACCCATGAGACTGCCTAATGATAGCGGTAGTGGTTGGAAGCCATTTTCTCTAGAGGCCCAGACAGACTAAGATCGGGAATGTGAAGGGACATGCTGGTCATCTAAGATTTATCAGATAATCTCATTTAACTAAGTGAACATCAAACCACAGAACACTGATACTGACTGTGTATTTTAGCAGTTAATCTAATGCAGTGTAGTGTTTTCTATGTAGTTTTTCAAAGTACTTTTCTCACTGTTGTATTGTTTGTTTTTTATATTATAAGATGACTCCTGCATGCCGGGAAAGGCATGAAGATGTCTCAAGCATCAGCCTCTCTGCATCAGTGATGGAGGACCTAAACCGTCTGCACATACACTTCTCTGGTATCACTCAGACATCAAGGGTTCAAGAGCTCAAGGGTTCAAAGTCGCACGTGGCCCACCGTTTAGTGGTTAGTTCAGCTGGAGTCATGACAAGTAAGATAATTCTTCCTGAAATCAAATCGTTTCATGTGTTTTTGATACATTGATATTTAGGAAGGAGGCTTTACACCAGTCAATAAAGAACAGGACCATGATCAGGGTCGTCATCACTCAGCATGGACACGTTAACAGAGTCGTTGGAAAATTTTATAAATTTAATTTAATAATAATTTACCTGCATGTTGGCTTTGACAAGAATTTGTATATAAAACAAATAAAAGAAGTGAGAGGATGCACCCTTGTGGTGAACCTGTGGAAGACGGAAGGGCCTCTGACAAAACTCCATTCACCCTCACACGCTGAATCTGAGCTGTTAAAAACTCCATCAGGCAAACAGATCAGGCTATTTATGTTGAACATGGTCTGCGGTCTTTCTGCCAAAACTTGTGGCTGCATTCGATTAAAAGCAGAGGAGAAGTCAATAAAAACAGGACGTACAAAAGACTTTGTTTTCTCAAGATGAGATGAAGTCATGTTCAGTAAAGTACAAAGTGCATCCTCAACCCCTCTGCCTGACCTATTGACAAACTGTAAAGGGCCTAGGTGGTCTTGGACAGTGTTCAATATTTCCCTCTACAATCTTTTTGAAGGATTTCATCACCAGAGAGGAAAGAGCTATCGGTTTATAGTCGTTTGGTGTCTGTGCGGCTTTGTTTTTGGCACCGGTACAATTATAGAATCTTTCCAAAGACAAGGAACTTCCGGGATAAGCAGAGAATGATTAAAAATAAAGTAAAAAATGCCAGTAAACTGTTCTGCACAATGCTTAAGTACATGACACCCTATACTATCGTGGCCAGGACTTTTCCTTTCCTTTACGCCTCGAAAAATGTTGAAAACTTGACGCCAACATTTTCCCCAACTTTGCGCGGCAAATCACCCTTACCAAGATTTCATTTAAAAGGTAAGTTTAATTTGAAATTTGAATGGGCCCTCGACCTTGAGCATGTCAGAGGGCGCAGCAGCTGTGGAATCCCCGTCAGCTTTGTCGAACACAGATTGCATGAGAGAGATATAATTTAGTATGAGCAGCACAGTAAATTGCTGTTCCAAGTTAGTGGTGCTACATAAATTACTGATGCATCAATACACTGACTGGAACTTTCATGAAATGGATGTGTTGCTTCATTCATAGAAGGAGTTAAATGATGATTGCTGCCAGGACCTCATGGTTTGGGGAGCATAGAGGAAGGGGAGGAGCAGAGATGGACGAACAACGACAACAACAACAGTAACCAAAACATGGGCAATGACAAAAAAAACAACAGCAATATATATGCGCACGTCAACTGTCAATGTTTGTCAACGGGAAAGATTTGGAGTTAGAGTGGGAGGTCGCAACCATGCCAACACAACCCCAAGTGGCAGCCAGGCAGAGACCCAAGTGGCCAGAACCCCCCTCGTCCCCACAGAGTTATCAGGCCTCGCACTGCCCCACCCGACGAAGGGTGCACAAGCCCCCCCAACACTGTCAAGCCCCCGATTGAAGACAGCACCACGACCCATGAGGCCCTACTCCCATCCCTATACCCCCAAATAACCCCTATACACGCTAATAATGCATTATATTGCTGTGCATCATATGATGACCTAACAATAAAAAACAGTAGGTGGCATTATAACTACGACCCAAAATTGACCTGTAGATGTTTTTGGGGTCGAGCTTTGCCCTGAACAGGAAGTACAAGATTCAGAAAATAAGTGAAGAGAAAAAGAATACATAATCAAAGAACAAAGAGATAAAGAAAAAAAAAAAAGAATTCCGGATAACATCATATGAGGAAGTGATGGTTGTCAGAAGTTTAAAACTCTCAATGATACATAGGTTTCAAGTGGTTTTTGAGATTAGGCAATGGTGCTTAATGGATGGGTAAGCACAAAAGGGTGCCAATATAGTGATATCATTGTTCTCCATTTAGAGTGGGCAGATTAAAAGTCTTTGCTAAAGGTTCACTGTGCCAAGTTACGTCTAATCGCATTATCAGCATCTGTTTATTTGATGCATTTACTCAGCCCTGACACCAATTCCTGATAACAGCAAGCTAGCCTGAGCCCTATTTCCTCATGTTTATAAATTAAATGATTGATAAGAACAAAAATAATTTTAATCTATAGTGTTGAGTAAAACGCTCCAGGCGTTCCTGATAATATATCAAGTTGTGTGATTGGGACATATATGATTCCACAATGACCTCGATCTTTGACCCTTGACTACCACTCAATCAAGTTAATCCTTAGACCCGAGCTGAAATTTGTACCAAAACTAAAGAAATTTCAGGGCATGTATAATAAAGTTTGCATAATTAACAGTGTGACTGGGCTTGTTCATTTCCCCAGTGTTCTTCTCACTGGCTTCTGATCTTAGATGCTGGGAAACTTTCTTTTGAGAAAGAAAGAAGTGTCAGAGCAAAAGAGACAACCTAAACACTACTCATTTATAGGATTGGGGACATAAATTAATATTTATACTAAAAGTCCAATGTCCCACTAAAAAAGAAGATAATAAAACAAAGTGTTTAGCTTGATGGTACAACTCTCAAACCTACAAACTGAAGCAAATGTCACGGAAACTTGAAAGGATATGGTGTTCCACCGAGTTGGAAGAATCTCGCTAAATCTGGCGAAACAGTCATAAAACATATTAGAAGACTCTCTGTAATGCCAGAACTGCATTAAGCTGGTTTAGGTCTTATTTATCAGATCGATTTCAGTTTGTACATGTTAACGATGAACCTTCCATGTGTGCAAAAGATAGACACAGAGCTCCACAAGGTTCTGTGCTTGGACCACTATTATTCGCCTTATTTATGCTTCCTATAGGAAATATCACAAGGAAACACTCCATATATTTTCACTGTCATGCAGATGATACGCAATTATACCTGTCAATAAAGCCAAGTGAACTAATCAGCTAACTGAACTTCAGGTGTGTCTTAAGGACATTATGACCTGGATTAAACTCAGACAGAACTGCAGTTGTTGTCCTTGGACAGAAACACCTTAGCGACACTTTATCCAGCTACTCCAGATGAAATGGCAGGCGGGCTTGGCACCGAAAGGTCGGCGGTTCACTTCCCGGTACTAGCAGGAAAACATGAGTGCTTGCAGGACAGCACTTCCCCTAACCTCAACATGGCTGAAGTGTCCTTGAGCAGGGCACCTAACCCCACAAATGCTCCCAGGGCGCTGAAACAATGTCAGCCTGTTCCAGTGTGTGCACTAACTGCATGTGGTATGCGTGCACTAATTAATGGGTCAAATGCAGATAACTAATTGCTCCACATGGGATTGTTATTAAGTACAGTTTGAAAAAAAAAAAAGTATGCCGGCTTCTAGCACAACTGTCAGAAATCTGGGAGTTATATTTGATCAACGTGTCTTCTAACTCCTGCATAAAACACATTTCAAAAAGTGCATTATTTCACCTATGTAATACTGCAAGAATCAGAAACATCCCCGCTTGTCCAACTTCACAAACTTGTTTCAAGAATGTTCAGAACAAACTTTGTTGGTAATTTTTGAAATTAAAAAAAAAAAACTACACATTTTCCAGAAGACACAGAACGCCTACAAAAAGTGAAATTTTCCAGTGTAGTTTTTATTTCTTTACAGACCTTTATCAACTTCCTGGCACCATACACTAAATAGCATTGTGTATTGAATGTGTATCATCACATGGCAGGCAGAGTACTGCCTGTATCATTATTGCAAAGGAACATCATTGTAGATAAAGTTGCACAATGTTTCATGAAAGGTCTGGAGTCTCGGAGCAGCTGGAACATGCTGGGACCACGTTAGAAAGGTACGATGGGGTCTTCTTCCGCCTTGTCCTCCTGTACACCAGTTGCTTCATGCATGATTTTTTTGATCAGCGCACACCCATAGTTATATATTTGTGTGTTCAAATTAACAGCAGTATAGTACAGTTATATTACATACAGTATACTGTATGTGCAACTGCACAATATTCACTCAAGAATTTTAAGAGTAAACGTAATGAATAATTTTTTTAATAATAAAAACATAAAATACACATTTCCCGAAAGAGACAAGCGCAGTCCACATTTTCAATGAAGTCTTTATTTCTTTACAGACCTTCATCAGCTTCCTCCACCCAAACACTTGTGTACTGAATGTGTGTCACCGCATGACTAGCAGAGTACTGCCCGTATCATTATAGTATACAGGAACAGCGTTTTAGATAAGGATGCACAACCTTTTATGAAAAGTCTGGAGACTCGGAGCAGCTGGAACATGCTGGGACCACATTAGAAAGGTATGATGGGGTCTTCTTTCGCCTTGTCCTCCTGTACACCAGTTACTTCAAGCATTCCTCCATGACATGGAAGGTGCTGCAAGACTTTCACGACAATGTACTTTTCTCCTCCCACATTGACCTGCAGGAAAAAGGAAAAATTGACATCTAAGTTGGTATTTTAATATTCAGCCCATGTGGTAACATCTTCTACTATGTGTTATGTGTATAATAGCTCATCTGGATGTGACGGTTAATTCAGGACTTTCTCTCTTTTTTACTTTCGAAAGCTATATTCAAATTCAGTACCTTGATCATGTAGTTGATTCCAGCCACAATTTGACTCCTGTATTCATGGGCTCTGAATAATTCATACACCTTGTTTGTTGTTCTCTCCACGTGGGACTTCACCTGTGTATGCATGACATAATAATTCCACACTGAAATGCAGAGTGTTACGCATGGTCGCTGTGAGGAGAAAAAGAAGATCAAAACTCACCTTATTGCAAATGTCCTGAATGTAGTCAGGACTTTGTGCCGCACTCCATCCTCCCTGAATGTCAGTCATGGTGATACGTTGCTTTGAAAAGAAGTGGAGTGAGAGGTCTGGGTTTATGTTTCTCAGTGCAGGTGTTCAGTAGCAGCTGTTTATATACCTGAACCTCTGGACACAGCTTAGTTCATGACATTTTGGGTGGAGCAAAACGTGTAATGATTGTGATGCCATGACTGTATTTGGTTTTTGCCTGTAAAGTCCCCCCAAAATTCCAGTTTGCGGTCCAGGACATCTTAAATTCATTTTCTAATTCAGTTTAGCATCAACATTCATTAAAAAAGGGAATTAGGATTTTTAAAAAAACTGTAGTCCATTAAAGATCTATTTAAGGAATAGTCTGGCATTTTAGGAATTATGTTTATTTTTATTCCCCTGTAAGATCAATGCCACTTCCATTTTATTATGTAACAATTAATTTACCACTCGCAGCTCTGTATAGCTGAGTTAAGGGGGAAAAGCCAGTGTGCCCTCATCCAAACAGTCCTCTGCAAGAGGAATATAATTTGTTCTAACATGACGTATGATGTTTTCTTATGGCTTTTTGGTGTCTTTTCCAAGACTGACTCGTTGAGGACAGTAAATGCTGTGATATTTGCTTTCATGTCAGGGTCTCCAAAACATCAGAAAACAGTGATTTACATGAGTCGCTTTTGAGAAAAAAAAAAAAAGTCGCTAAGAAGACAGATCTAGCGGGAATGTCGGCAAGTTGGCAACGCTGTGGTGTGTGCAGACGCCAGTAGCACTGACGTCGCGTCACGGGTTCAAGTTACACTCTGTTTATATATTTTAGATGAAACTGTGTGTTGGATTTGTTTGTGTGTTATAGTCCAACCGCTTGCATTTTCGACATGCTTCCTCTCCTTTGCTAAAATCCCCCCCGAGAGACTGTTTTAGATGAAATGTATTAATATCATTAGCATCATTATTTTTGAACACTGATGCCAAATTAGGTGAACTTCAGCAAGTACACTTTGACGAGGAAATCATTTCAGTTGAGGCACAAGAATCATGTAAATTCGGTGACACTGCCATCTAGTGGGAGTGTGGGAAACAGCAAAAAAAAGCTAATAGTCATCACACAGCAGCTCAGGGAAGAATTGCGCGTTGTGTTTTTACTTGGACAAAACCACAAGAAGGAAAACATGGCACAAACCAGCCTGATATCAAAACAGGTTGGTATCAAGTCAAGTCAAGCCAGACTTTATTTCTAAGGCACATTTAAAACAACCTCATTGGACCGAAGTGCTGCACAGCAATCTTGGACTTTCTAGAATAATGCGCACAACTTATCCAGCTTACACGGCAGAACTGACATGTCCAACACACAGAGAAGATTATCCTTAACATCTGATTCTGTTAATTATTAGACACAACCGCCATTTTGCCCACAGTGAGCAATTTGATGCCAACTCAGTTTATGTTTCATGGGAACAATGAATCCAGCAGCACATAATTATCAAAGAGGAACAGCAGTCACAAGATGGAACTAACAAGGAAGTGAGTAACGTGCAGTCAAGTTTCAACATTTCATGAAAAACTGCTTGAGTTGGATGATTTTTGAACAAATCTTGAGTTCTGCATCGATGCCACTGAAAATATTCTCATGAATCTAACTAAAAAGAGGCATGTTTTTAAACTGAATAGAGGCAAAGAATTTTGTTGATGTGAAACGTAACAAGCATGATTGAAGTGATGCGGCCTGTGATTGAATGGCTTGCTGGTAATGCATTCAAATCACTCAGCTGCAGTACATTTTCGAGTTGAATCAGAATGTTAAATTTATCAGCAAATTTTGATTTAGGCCATGATTTAGGTCTAAGAAAAGGATTGAGTAATATCCACACCATAAGAAATCAAACATCTCTCCATGACATGCTGATCTGTCATCAGGCTCACGGTTCACCACCAGTGCAGTGGGTGCAGGAGGGTGAGTCACTGAGGGGTGTACGTGTTTTTGTTCTCAAACAAAATGGAGCTTTTCATACACATTTGTATGCATGCGCGCGCGCGTGACACCCTAATACATCAATTTCCTTTCATGATTGTTCCAGTATTTGTTCTGTATTTGATCGCTTGGGCGAAAGGTTGAAAAACACGGCACCCATCATCTTTGCTTAAAGGCTGGTATGATGGTCCCAGACGATGATGAATGTTCACGTCGATGTTCAGGAGACATTAAAATATAAGCATGGCGGCTTAAAAATAGTATAAATGAGCTGAACCATGCTGAGGCCTTTGTGGCAATGGAGGTCAGATGAGATCAGGGTGTGGTTGTTCGGGGACGGCTTCCTGATGAGTAGCTTGTCCACTGGAAGCTTCTCAAATACCTGTCACAGTCTCCATCTTCAGTGAAGACGCATGTTTTGCAATCCGTGTGAGTTATTACAGCAAACACCAGCTTGGGAGAAGTTGTTGAATCTTGAGAAATTTCAGGGAGCGTTGTTTAGATCCGTGCCTGATGTTTGTCACCCTAAATGCTGCATGTTCAGGTACTATCTGACTTGACTTGGACTGAATCTCAAGATTGATAAATCAATCAATCAATCAATCAATCAATCAGTCCCTGCCACTGTTTTTAAAACGCCCTGTCAGCTTAAGATAGTGAATAGATGCCAATTCGTCTTCT
>CAAKHG010041582.1:21031-37657 GCA_901007715.1 Dactylopterus volitans | reverse complement strand
CTCATCACTCGCGTCCGACATAAACGGATCCCATTGCCGGCGGTGTATGATTTCGCTTGTGTTTCAGAATTGCGATCGCTATCGCTGAGGTCATTCCGGCCGTGCCAGAGCTTCGTGTTGCATTGTATGAGGCGGCCTGGTTTCCAGGGTTTGAGCCAGAGTTTGTTTGTTTGTTCGCTTGTTTGCTTTACACACTGCAAATGTAGCCATACTTTTTTTTTTTTTTTTTTTTTTTTGTCAAACTCCGTAGTTGTTTGGGTGGTGGCCTCATTGTGATTTTGTGATCGTGTCAGCAAGTGTGCTGTTGTTTTTTTTTTTTTTTCTCGTTTCATGTTTTGGCGCCACTTGCCGCCTTCCGATTTGTTAGCTCCTCTTTTCTTCGTTTTGTCTTACCGAGAGCTCGTAGCTGTGTGTGTTGTTGTTGTTGAAAGTCGCCGGATCATTAAACAATAACAGGCGTACACACCACACCAACGTTCTTATTGTTGCTGCCCCTTTTTCCTTGACTGGGGTTGAACCAGTGTTATTTTAGTTTGGTTGGAGGCCCATCCACTAGCATGGAGGAGGCGGGGTTTATTACCTATACTGCACCCAGCCGGGAAAGTGGTTGGGGGGGGGGCTTTTAGCTTAACTTTTTCTTTTTACTTGTCATACTGTTTAGCTTCCATATAGATATATGGCTGAAAGGTTGGGTAAAGCATAATTCAAAGCTTTTTGTTTTTTTTGAAGAACAAACCTGTTTATGTAAACATGTTATTTTCATATCTGTCTAATATGTGTCATTGTGCAAAAACAACCAAAACTGTTCCTTGCTTCCCTTTCTGATTTGGGGTGCACCAAAAACAAAAATCCTCTGTGTGTGTGTGTGTATGTGTGTTTGTGCGTGTGTGAGCTAATATGAGTAATAATCCTGTTACTGGTATTCAAATTTCTTGATCTTTTTTTCCTCTTTTTGTTTGCAGTTTTTATATATGCAATCTGTAATGAAAAAGCCTGAAGCAGCTGGAAAAGTAATAAACCCCAGAAACTGAATTTTAAACAGGTGTTATGTCAAGTCTTGTTTCCTATTTGAAAAAAAAGGGAAAAAAAATACAAGAAATAAAAATGAATTTAGCTACTTCAAGGAATAATGTGGTCATGCAGTAATTTGTATAGTTAAAACAAAAGCTCACAGTTAAACTGTTAGTTAATTCACTTTTAGATGTTCCAATGAGATAAGTAAAGTGTTCTAGTTTTTCTTTTTCTAGTCTACTAGTTTATATTTAGTCATTTTCGGGAGCTTCCTGTGCGTCACCAGTGGATGTTAAAATGTTCAACAAACCTTAAGCGAGAAACCAAAACGCTTCAGTTCAAACGGACAAATGCGGCCAATTTGAATTCCTGCATCTACGGATCTTCAGGAACCTTCTTCTGCACAGCAGGCAGCCGGCCAATCAGCAGGCAGAGCTCTGCACCGAGTGTTTGAGAACACTCCTGTTCATTGTTTGCAGAGGCGACGCGAAACAGCTTGACATTTTGCACTTTCCTCTTTAATGAGGAACTTGTTTGTGCGTCGCTCAGGGTTCTCTCTTCTGTTTTCTTTCCTCCCACTCAGGGAAACAGCTGATTTCTCCAGACAGAAACAGAAAACTGTCATATCACAGTTCAGTTTGCCACTTAATCCTATGAGACCGAAGCTATTTTTCAATTTTTTTTCTGGACTTACTAGTACAATGGCACCATTACACGCGAGCAATGGACGCTGTTTGTCTCAGGACAGCCTGAACTTTTAGAATATTTCTGCTGCAGTTATGCCACTTGAATCTATAAACAAGTTACAGGACCATAAAAAAAACAATAAAACACAAATTGAATCGTACAAAACAATAATGAACAAACTTTTTGGTTGACTGTTCCCTAATGCCTTGAGAATCAAAAAGTCTGTGTCTGAGGTGAACGTTATTGATTAGTCTGACTCCATTTCTTCATTATTTGGGCTGCCGATCGATAGATATGGAGGAGTGTATAGACCAGCACACTTCCTCGTTTAGTACCAGCTTTATGTATGCAAACGCACATGAGCAGCTGGCTCAGCTTCCCCTTGGCGGACGAGATTACAACGATCCCCTGACTGGTCCAGAGAATCTCCAAATGAACTATGGAAAAAACAAATGCGGCCGACTAGCTTTGCTAACGATCTCCATGAAGGATAAATGGATATAACATTACAGGCATCATTCAACATTGGATCTTTGATTGTGGATTTGTAGTATGAAGTCCCTACGCAGCCAGCAGAGTTCAAGACTGAATAAGAAAACTTCTGCAAGGTCGACGACGGAACCCCACAGCTGTAAACAAGTAGCATGGCACAACTTATGGTTAAGAAGCTGCGATATCATTCCTGATGCAATGCAAATGTTTGTCATTCACAACAAGCTCTGTCTGAGGAGCTTAAGCAGACATATGAGTCAGCCACACAGTGAGGGTTGGACTGCAAAAGTCTGTAATTGGTTATTGGATTCAACAAGGCATCATGGCTTGTTGGCGAGTTGCTGCCAACAGCAACAGCACTGTTTAAAACATGGATAAATTGATAAATAATCACAGGCTTTCAGCCTTTATGGGTTTATAATCAAGTGCCCTGAAGACCCAACGGGTCACGACTGCCTTACTGAGACTCACAGAGGTTCGCTTCTGGCTTGATTTGAACGCTGCTACTTTTCCCATTCCTTGTGAGTCTCCAAGTGGTTGACATGTTTTACTTTTGCTGTTGTTGTTGTTGCTTTTGTTACGCTGCTTGCCTTTTTCCGGCCGACTGCCTGTGACTGAGCAATCGGAGGTTACTGGACTTCACCTGCTCCTTGTTTGAACTGCTTTACATAACGAAAAAAAGCCCTTTTCAATGAAAGGATCGTTTGCTTCTTCACGCCTTTGTTGAGCCGCACTGCCTCCTGCATCCAAAGCACCAGCTCAGGTTAGGATGAGTATTGTTTTGGACCGATGCTGCCTTCAGGGTGAATGCTTTATTTCTTCTTCATCAGATATGACAACAAAACTGTGGAAACTCATTTTCCTGGGAGGGAAAGCACATACCCACTTCTCTTCCCCGCGATGCCCTCAGATACATTTAGACCAACTGTTTCCATGAGTCTTTTTTTTTTTTTTTAATCTCAGTAACTTCCTCCACATGTTTTCCCAAGTTCCAGCACAGTTGCAGAAAATGTTAACGTCAATCTTATTTACTCTGTGCGCAAGTTCGACGTCTGGCAGTATGGATGCGAGACGGCTCCTAAATTACATTCGCGGTGGTCTTACAAATCTCTTCAGTTCGACTTGCTGAACCCTGCAGAAACCCTGTGTAAGTGTGAGGAGCCTCCAGAGCTTGAAAACAAACTGCCATGAGAGCTTGTCATGAATAATTTCCACAGCTGCATCAGTAAGAAAAACAGGCTGCCGAGAGGAACTCGCGAAACAGTTGCAGCCCAGAAGACCTGTGTGCTGCTGAACTGCGAAAGGTGATATGCAGCGAGGTGTTTACTACACAAAATGACAGACATGGAGGGTTCTCCCTTGAGCTCGCGTGACCTCTTGACCTCGCAGAATTAACACGTGGAAATAACGTGCCCTTCAAAAAAATCGTGACTGCTAAAAAGCGATGCAAAGAATATAGGGGGAAAAAAAGCTCAAATGAGAGTTAGAGCATTCAAAGTATTTTAAAAAAGTAGAAAATGACTATTTAATTTGTTAGCGTCATGACAGTATGGCATAACAAAGTGCATCTATGGCATCATAATGCAGTTTGTCAAAGCATGATTGCCATGGTGATGGAGCTATCAGTGCAGAAAATGTTGGCAGTAGCAACATCTAAACATGTCTGTTCATTCATTTTCTTTTAGGAAAAGCTTAACCTTCTTAAAAGTTGAAGTTATTAATAAGTTAAATAATGGAATACATAGTATTCCAGCGTGGTATTTTATTGGTGTCTGTAGCTTAAAGTTTGCAGAAATAGTCAGCTGGCAAACTTATACTAAGCAGGGCATCAAAGCATGTCCATTCATTTTCATTGCATTTTTTTTTAAGTTTAAAAGCTATTAAAAAAATAAAAAAAAGCTGAAGCTTTACCGACATGCCTTTAAGCAGGAGTAACCCCTCCCATATCAAGATTTACTGCTTTTCAAAGTATTCAAAAGTAATTGTAAGATAATCATTTTTGACTACATTACAGATGGTGATGTGCGGGTCACGAGCCACACGTTCAAAATGGCGACTCTTTTTACTGAACTAAAAATACTCTTTTTTTCACGCCAGAAAAGCCATCATCCTTATGTACGCTATCATTCCTCCTCCATACACCATTTTTGCTCCTCCATACACTGTCCCTCCTCATCTATAGTCATTTTTTTCTCCATATACCACATTCCGTTTTCGAACGCTGCCATTCCGCGTCCACACCCATTCCGTCCTCTCCTATATGCCGTCATTCCTCCCCCAATCAGTTCTCCCCGATGTTCCATCATTTCTCCTCCATACGCCATCTTTCCAAATCTATACCCCATTTTCCCTCTTTCCCACTCAGTCATTCCTCCTTCACACACCATCTCTTCTCCACACGCCGCCATTCCTCTTTCTTATACCATCATAGGCCTCTATATACCATCCTTCTTCCTTTATACGCCATCATTCTTACTCCGCATCTATAATTCCTCCTCCATATGTCGTCACTCTGTCTCCAAACACCAATTTTCCACCCCACTCCATTTTCCCTTCACCATGGTTCATTCTTCCTCTATACCCAATCATTCCTTCTCCACATACCATCATTCCTCCTCCATATGCCTCTTCCATCCACCGATGTTCCTCCTCTGTGCTCTGTCGTTCCCCCTGCATAAGTCATCACTATGGCTCAACAGTTAGTCCTGAATATTTGCTCCATTTTGACACTATTAAAATAGTTTTCCTCCGCCATTTCAGACAGACAGACAAGAGTTTTTATTTACACCATCATTAAACTTTTAAAGTTAAAGTTTAGAACGTGGACGTGGCCTTGGAAGACAAGTTCACTGCACTGTGGGTTTTGTAGGATTTTTTTTTTAATTTTTGAAGAAAAAGTACTGTCCTTGCACATTTCCTCTGTTTACTTGATCGTGTGGCACCAAGTTCAAAAGTATTTAAATCATTCGACACTGCAGACGGTCTTGGTTGATAGAAAAAACATCTTTCCAGCAAATGACAAATGACTCCCTTTAACAGTACCCGTGAAAATGGGATTAATGAGATTATTATTCACAGACATATGCAGTAAATTTATCTTTTTGCATTTACAAAGTCCACAAACTTTCCCCTTCCAACTTTCTTCGCGACAGCCCCAATTGGGCTCACAGACATAAATGGATTTTGGTAAAGAAATGTAAATCCATAACAAATTTTATGTATTTTTTTTTTTGTTCTGTTCTCATGTGTCATTTCCTTTTGAATCATAAGTTCGGATCAAGCATAATCAAGCCCAGAGAATTCAACCAAAAATATTCAGTCAGTGATTGTGTAGTTGCTTATAATGTAGCCCCTCAGCTAACAGTGCCTGAAGAAGGAGACAGAGGCTCCCAAACAACAGGATTTCAAATGCTGCAACAACTCACCCACTGTAATAATAGTGTAATATTTTTATAGTATTGTAGTAACAGTAGTAATTAAAAATACCGTATTACAAGGAAAAGCATGAGGCACCATCATGTAATTAAACTGCTATTTAGTTTTTAAGCACTTTGCTTGAGTCCCCTATGAAATGAATTTTTGGATTGCTTGCAAGGGAAGTCCACAGGGATGAAACAGGAGGCTATTTGGGACATTACAGAATTGGAGGACATTTTCCGTCCCACTCCAATCCCCAAACAAAATGCAAAACAACATATTTGTTATGCATGCATCTGCTCTAAATTATAGTTGGCCTGAGGAAACATTTGAATATAATTGTTGCAGAAGTGTTTTCGAAATATGAGCTTAAACACCAAATAGCTCTCAAGCACTCCCTGAAATGCCTCTTTTCTCTTGTCCCAACGATTCGATGACCAGCTTAAATATCAAATAAAACAGTAAAAATAAGATCTAAATTTACAATTTATGGCATAATTATTGATATATGTCTCTTGTAGTTGTTCATTATTTTTAAACCTTATGTGTTATATTAATTATGCACTGGATTTGTGGGCCATGACATTTGCGCAGCCAAAACCAGTTTAGTCTGCATGACTCAGCAGATATTACATCATTACATCGATTGCTAGCACCATGGGTAGGCCAGAGGTAAGTCGATACTTTCAATATTCCGCTCAAGCAAGCGCCACCATGCCACTCAGTGTGAGAATGAGGTCAATGAATTTCAAAGTTTTTTTGATTTTTATTTATATGGCAAAGTTTGTGATTTGCTAGCTAGCGTCAGAGCTGGCACAGCTAGCATTTACTCAAGAGAGAAACTTGAACATTTGCACAAATCTGCAACCCTGGTATTTGTAACCCCAACATTGTAATTAGAGTAGCCCTGCAGTAATCTGTAATTTTTTTTTTTCTTTTTAACCAGAAGAAAAATCTGGGGCGATACGGTGGTGCGGTGGCTAGCACTGTTGCCTCACAGCAAGAAGGTTGCAGGTTCGATTCCCAGCCTGTGCAGTTTGCATGCTCTCCCCGTGTCTGCGTGGGTTCTCTCCCATGCTACTCTAAATTGCGTGTAGGTGTGCGTGCGAGTGTCAGTGGTCTGTCCTTCATGTGGCCCTGCGATGAGCTGGCGACTCGTCCAGGGTGTACCCCGCCATTCACCCCTTGTCAGCTGGGATTGGCTCGACCGCGACCCATAACCGGAATAAGCGAAAGATGATGAGATGAAAATTCCATTCAAACTGTGTTCAGAAGGGCAAAGTAATTTCATACTGTTTTATGTTGCATATCGCTTGAACCTGCCACATAGTGTTCTGGGCAGTATACAGTACCACAACACACTGAACATGTTTCCATCCAAAAATGATTCAAATCATTGGGCAATATGCTTCAAAAGAAATACAAATCATGTGTGTTTCCATCAAAAGAACAGACATGGGTGAAAACTACAAGCTTGCGTGAGATCGGCAGGTTGGGTTCCTCTGCCTTTTAATCTCCACCCTTCAACCTCCGCTTTGCCAACCTCCCGTCTTGTGGATTTCACCATGGAGAGAGGACTTCAGGCTTTGTTTACTGTCGGGCAAATGGTGTCGGAGCTGTCAGCCCAGTTGGTCTCCGGTGTAAGAGGAGCTGTCATGACGAGAAGACAGTTAGAGGTTCTAATTAATGCTCCCGCGCGGAGAGTTATGTGTCCACTGGCACCCTTGTGTGTGGGAAAGAAGGCGTCAGCAAGAGTTTTGGAGTGTAGAGGTGGGTCGGTGTTTCACCCCCAACCTTTGGCTGGCCCATTTCAAGATGTCAGAGGCCACATTTGAAATGCTGTTTCCGTTTGTTGCCCCTCTTCCATTGGACAATGCCTCATCCTGACAAAAAAAAAAAAAAAAAAGATCGCTATTGCGGTGTTTAAATTGGCAACATGCACCAAATACCGAGCGGTGGGTGAGGTATTCGGCGTTAGCAAAAGCCGCGTGCAGCGTTGCCCATCTGCTGCATGCAAGGCCATGCAAGCAGAGATGATGAAGGAGCTCATCCAACAACCACAAGTGTACGCCACGGTGGAGGGCACCCATGTCCCCATCCTCCCTCGATTCGACGGTTACCCGGATTACGTTAACCAAAAGGGGTGGCCCTCCAAATCCCACAGGCAGCTGTGGACGATCGGTACAAGATCAGGGGCACCTGCGTTGGAGCTCCCAGGATCAAAGTGTGCCACGTCAGACTAAATTAGAATATAACCCTTTCCATCCCTTTCGAATCGATGAAAAGCCGGCCATAGCGAGCGTATTTTAGTTTGAATTGTGGCGTTTCCATCATCATTTTTTGGTGCGATACTTTTAGATGAACATCTAGAAAGGCTGATGGGAACGCATTTAATCTCACGCTGCCTTCACTTGCTTTTTGCTTTGGTATCCAGTCACCATGGCAACCAGTTTTGATAGGATGTATGATATCATACATTTTATGATGTCATACAGGTGTGACATCAGTGCAAACTAGACTTGTGCTTTTTATACTTTGAAAATCTTCAGCTTTCTTAAACGTTAGTGCTGAGAATACGAATCAATTTTCTATGTTTACTTTACTTCACTTTACTTGTCAGAGAATGTAAAAATACAAGAATGAAAATATGTCTGACGTTGCAGCCATGTCACAAAATGCCTAGAAACAAATCCACACTCCAGCAAGAACAGTCTTTCTGAGCCAACTTCAAAACATGAGAGGCATATGAATATGAGGAGCACAAGAATACTGATTTTGATGAAGTCCTGTGCCTCAATTCTCCACAACACCAAAACAGCTAACAGAATAATAAAAGAAGCCCATATTGTGATGATGAGCTGTGTTTGCAGCGTGTACACTGTATATTACGTCTAATAAATTGTTACAGACCATTGATAGATCATTGTTTGTTTGTTTTTTTTTTTTATGATCCATCTCGTAGTCCATTTGTATATATATATATATATATATATATATATATCCTGAGTATCTGAATTAGGCCTGCTTGATGCCTGAACTGGACATATCAAATATTTATATGGTTTGTTGCCTGTTTTTTTTCTGAAATAAATAAAAGTTTTGATGCCTAAATTGTCCTCAAATTCAGGAACAACCCAATTTAGCCTTAGTGACTCATCGCCTTGTCTGCCCAGAGCGGAGAGGTGTGACTAATCCAACTGGCTATTTGGAGGTCAGACGGAGGAGGAGTCACCTGCAACACAGAGGATTCAGACTGCAGGTGAATCACATGAACCCAGTTAAGATTGTTGTGTTCAGGTCACTGGCAGCATGTCCACACGTCATCTACGTGTCCACGCGGGTTGCTGCGGTAACAACATAGGTGCACACTTGTAATGTGGTTTACAGAAGCATGTTAACTACTCAGACATGGTGGAATTGAAGCCGAATGGCTAAACAATAACTTGAAAATCACCCTGAAGCTCCATCACTTTTGTCTCTTTTTTTTTTTTTGTTTGCATTAATTCTTTCTCATCCCAAAATAATGGAACTAAAATTGCAGGTACCAGTTTCTTCAAACGTGTTTCCAAAGCACACTTCAGTGTCCCTACATGTCACTTCACTCGTATTTCAGTATGACGAGATAAATAAATGAACATTTATCGCAACAGAATTGCAGAATTTGGCAATTGGACGCCGTTGTTTTAAGACTGCAGAGCCTTTGGGTTCTAGATGCTGGTGGAGGACTTAGTATCGGACGCAGCTGCTTGTCCATTATCTTTGTAGCAATGTAAGGACTTTAACATTAATATGAGGCACTCAGATCAACAGCTCCAGTCAAAATGTGGCGCATACGTGACCTTTAACCTGAATGATGATCTTTCTCAAAACCAAACCACTAATTTCATGTGTCTAAACCAAACCAGACCCTCATTATAGCACTGAAATATGACGAAAATATAAGTCGTTTCAGTTGTTTGGTCCGTTCACCTTGCCTTCCTTGCTATTTATTGCATGCGTCATAAGACGAGCATGGTTTCACACTGGAGTAAGTAGACAGGCCGCTGCCTCACTTGCACAAAAAAAAAAATAAATTGCCTCAGTGTCTGTAAAAGACGCGAGGGGTCATGATAAGGTGCCAATGATCGACAAGGCAGAACCGTCATTATTTGATGGCAAGCCAAAAAACTGATGAGAACATGTTGCAACAGCTGGCAGGAACGGAGGTGATGGCAGTGTTATGACCTGATGAATTCCCAGAGAGGAGGAGGAGGAAGACATGCTGTGATATTTAATTTTTTTCTTTTTATTTGCCGTCTCTGAGAGACAAGGCCAGAAGATGATTGGACAAATATGGCGGAATTGCAAATAACAGAGACTCAGTGCTGAACTTTTGCTTTTTTTTAATGTACACGGAGTGCAATGACACACTTGAGTCGCTGAAACGCAACAGTGTTTATGTGTTTTCTCCAAAAAGCAGTGTAAACACATTTGGCCACAAGTGACTCGGCGGCCGTTTGACCTCTCCGAGCGCTCGCTCAATCAAGATCTCGATTTGCTGAAGTACAATAACCATTTTCAGTTGTTCAGGCTAAGTGGCTCCTCCATCTGCTTGTAAGTGTGGGGATGATTGGGTGGAAACAAAAGCTCCATAAATGATTTTCTTTTTATTGCTGTCCTGCGAGGAAGCAATATGGGAGACAACTTCCAAGACCCCCATTTTCCGAAAACAGTAATTACCTGAGGTGACCTTGTTTTTAAACTGAGACGGAGAGACGAGGCGATATGAGAGAAAACTCTCTGACTGTACAACATTGTTCTAACGTTGTTCTGTATCCATAGATTAGTATGAATCAGCACTTTTCAAAGCTGTTAGCGAGATGCAGCACCGGCCACTGCATTAGCCAGCTGTGTGGACCTAAAGAAAGGTCTTCCGCTGCTCCTGCAACCCATTTGCTTCAAGGTTCAACTTGTTGTGGGTTCAAAGATGCTCTCTTGCTTTAAATGAGTGGTTAATTGAGGAGCTGCTGTATTTCTATCAGCTCAAACCTAGAGGACTGCGGCTCACTGGATACCTTCATTTTTTGGGGACCATCCTAATCCTCCGTGTTTGTGTGTGTGTGTGTGGAAACCCCAGTACACCAGACCAGCAGTGTCTGAAATACGCAGAACCAGCTCATCTGGCTCCAACAACCATGCCTCGTTCAAAGACATTTAAAACATCTTTCCTCCCCATTCTGATGCTCAGTTTGAATTTCAGCAGATCATCTGAATCATGCTTACGTGCCTAAACGCAAGTGACTGGCTGGTGTTTCGCATCTCACATACTCGACTATGAACACCGGACTTGTTGAGCAGCTGTCCGCTTCTGAAAAGGGCAACAGCATTATAGGCAGAGCAGTGATCTGCCACTATCATCGGTATATGATTATTCAACTAGTGAAAACAGTGAAAACGAAGAAGATGGATTAAAAAAAAACAAACACTTTTGAATCCATTTACAATGTTTTATGTCTTCAAACCATATAATTAATGATCTGATCAATACACCTCCACTTCCTCTTGCTGTACAAAAATGAGGCCAGTGTATCATGGATAAGGATGCTGCCATGGTGTGATGGTGACATCATGTCATCCTGATTGGATGACACAACCTTGTATATGTTCTATTTTTTTTGTTACAGTTTGAAACAGAGTTCTTCCTGGACAATTTGTAAACAGGATTCCATAAATGTCTCCATTTCACTCAGAGCTGCCGTAAATCGTGATGCCACACCCCCTTTTTTTATATAGGATCAAATGACAAATTGAATCTAAATTTAAGAGAAACCAACACTTGAACAAGCATTCGAGTGATTGAAACCAAAATGACAGAAACTAAACTTAAAGTCCTTTGGCATTTTGGTTCGTCACACGCCCCATCCACTAACATGGAGGGAGAGGGCGGGGCTGAGTAGAGAAACTGCAGCAGGTCACCCAAGTTGGGGCGGGGGCGGGGTTTAAAAAGTAGCACAAGTGAGGAAGGAAATGAAGTGAAACGAACTGCGCGACAGAGAAATCGACCTGTCACTGCATTAATTAACCAAATCCTCAATATTCCGTCAGTCTGAGTGTTCAGACTCTGCTCATCGCTGTGATTGTGTCTTTAGCAGCCTGATGGGCTTGTGTCGCGTCACCCTCCGCTGAACTTCCACAAAAGCCCTCTTCTGTTTTCTCTGATCTGATAAACTCACAAATTGGATTCCTCCTCGTGTTTGTGCATCGAGGCCTCCAAACTCCCCCGTTTGATGTCAATGTAAATGGAGAAGCAAATGAGGCGACGTGGAACTAATGTCGATATGAATATTGACTTGTACATTAGAGGCGAGCCTGCCTGCGGCGGGGCGGCATTTGTTTTTAGCCCGCGTGTGTTTGCTCGGCGTGCGACTGCGGATCAATCACCGCGGCGCGTTCGCAAACACACACACGCCAGTAAATCGTCGTCATCACAGGCAGAGTTCATCCTCATACAACCAAGATTGGAAACAAGCAGAGAAACATCGTCACTGCCGTCTAATATGAGTTTGTTCCTGTGTTGTTGAATGACATGACCATTATATTAGATTGTGGTGGTCAAAGGTTGAAAGGTCAAGGTCACAGGACCTCTGGCCATACAACATGATGGTTTAAAAATTTTAAATTATATGACATGACAGTGCTCTCCATGGATCACCATCCCATATGCATCTTTGTGGACCTAGAATGGTCCACAAAGACGTATATGAGAAGAAAAACACCAAAAGACCAGGTCACCGGAGCCCCACCCTGGAGCCAGGCCTGGGGGAGGGGCCTGTTGGGAGCACCTGGTAGCTGGGCCTACACCCATGGGGTCCGGTCAGGTCCAGCCCAAGGCAGAGACCTCGATCCGTCCTTCAACAGGCCCACAGCCTGCAGGAGGAACCATATGGATCTGGTGCAATGTGGATCGGATGGCAGGTTGCTGCTGCCCCCTTACGACCCTGACCCAGACAAGCGGAAGAAGACAAGATGAGAAGAGATGACGTGACAACGAAATTTTGGAACTAAATTCTAGCTCAGTGTCAACTTTTCAGAAACATGTCCCGTTCTGGTGAAGAAGCCTTATGGAATGTTCTGAGGGCATTTCTTCAAATTTGACCCAAATGTCAATTTGGGCTCAAGGATGAACTGACTAGATTGTGGTGGTCAAACGTCAAAGGTCAAGGTCATTGTAGCATCATAAAGCAGGCATATCATATGTTGATTATGACAACATTTTAGACAATGAGATGATAATTATACATTTTTTGAAATTCATTCAAAATCTTAAAGTGATCAGCCATTACATAATGACACATGCAGAATATTGTGTGGTTCCCCCTTTGGCATCAAAACAGTCCTGACCCGTCAAGGCCTGGACTCCACTAGACCTCTGAAAGTGTGCTGTGGTATCTGGCACCAAGATGTTAACAGCAGATCGGTTTAAGTCCTGGTAGTTGCAGGGTGTGGCCTCTATGGATCGGAGTTGTTTGTCCAGCACATCCCACAGACGATCGATTTGATTGAGATCTTGGGAGTTTGGAGGCCGAGTCACCGCCTTGAACCGGTGTTCCTCGAACCATTCCTGAACCACCACAATTTGGTCCCTGTCAAAGTCGCTCAAATCCATGCGTTAACCCATTTTTTTTTCCTGCTTGTAACACATCAAATTTGAGTTCGAAATATTCATTTGCTCCCTAATATGCTCCACCCACAGACAGGTGCCTCGGTAAGCAGATAATTAGTTTTATTCACTCACCTGTCAGCGGTCGTAATTGCGTGGCTAATCGGTTAATCAGTAGTAATTTGACATTTGATTGGTTTATGTCAAAGTTTGGAATCTGAGGGGTTAAAAAAAAAAAAGAAGAAGAAAAAAAAAAAGATCCTTGTGCAACCGCACATCCGACACTTTTCCGTGCGGAGCCCTAACAACAAAGAAATTCCTGTGCAGCGTTTCCTTAAGTGAAGCGTCACTATCGCAGCTTTGCATGCATTCAGTCGCCTGGCTTTGATGTCATTCCACAGCAACAATTATCTAACACAATAATTACCATGTGAGCAGATTTGCCCGCAGACCTCGTCTCTCTATGGCGGATGCGACGACATTAAGCAGCTAATCAGACGGCCTTTGAAGTCTGCCGAGGTCTAATTTGTCCCTCTCATCAGCCCGTCGGCGGTCCGAGGGAGTGACAAAAGACGCCTTGTCACATGTTGGCACTCTGATCACAATGACTGAAAGTGAGAAGTGGCTCCCGTCGACCTTTTCCCTCCTGTTACATCTTTGCTCCGCCTCCAACCCTCCTCTCGTGTGCTGCTTCTTCCCTAGGCATTGTTACCATGACGGCGGAAGGCTGAACAGGCGTGTTTGAGGCGCGCGGCAAGGCTTCCCTCGCACATTTGGCATTTACGGTGGAAATGGAGCAGTCTGGGTGTCATTAATAACCGAGCGGCGCCACGGTGTCAGACGATCCTGCTTTGTGTTTTGCTCATTAACGTTTTTAATCAGGAAAATCAATGACCAGCTGTTCACATGATGATGAAGCGATGCCGGGACGGAGAGTCTCCAGGTTTGGCACGAACGCCATCCCCAGCTCAAAGATGAACTGATTAGTTTTTGGTGGGAATAAGTTAAAGGTCAAAGGCCCTCACAAAACACTGTTTTTTTTTGACTTAACTGTCAACGTTGTACACTGATTATGACAAACGTTAGCAAAAATGTCTGAAAAGATGAAATGCCATCATGACATCTGTTGTTAAAAGGTCAACGTGTTTAGGATTTGTCCCATTCTCGTCCCATAACTCCGGAATGCCTGGGGGGGATTTCCCCCAGTTTGGCCCAGATGTCAGTTTGGACTTAAGGATGAATTGATTAGAGTTTGGTTAGCAAATTTCAACAGTCAAGGTCATTGTCACTTCACAAATCATCGACTAGGGCACAAGTCATACAGTGATAATGACAAATGTTTAACAGGACAAAATGCTAAAGTGATAACATTTTTCTACTCTTAACACACTTAATACAATTCATTCAAAGTCACCTTTGGACCAAATTAGGCTTTTGCTCCCCCTAGTTAATTTGTTCCAGACCATTTGATGGAAACCTGACAAATTTGCATTTTAATTTTTTTTTGGCGACAATTCAAAAGTCCACTCAAAATTCGAATACATTTCGAGCGAAACGTGAACATGGCGGCACTTAAACTCCAAAACACAGCGAGAAACGATGATGGTGATGATGATGTTTGTTAGAGGTTTGTTCTTGTCAGGCCGCCAAATGAGCTCTCAGGGGCTTGATGTCTGCGCCTAACTTTCAACCTGCTTTTTCGCATCGCGAGTTGTTGTCTGACCGCAAAATGTCACACCATCCCTTCAACAGCGGAAATTCATATGCAGGAACAGAAGATGATGCGTGAGAACACCCTCAGATGCGGCGCGCTGCTCCCACCTCCCCCGCCGCTGTCTTTTCCAACCTCTTCTTTCCTCACGTCGCATCTCCTCTGCTGCTCCGTCACCGTCTTCCTCCACCCCCTTTGTCCTGTTCTTATCTTTTTTTTATAATCGCCTTCTGTTTATTCCAGCCCACCCTTTTCTTCACCCCGTCAGCGCACACACACACACACGCACACGCACTTCGCCTTTTTCAATATGTCCTCGACCTGCCACATTCCTCTGCCTCGCAGCTCCGCAGTTCAAGATGTACTAATATAAAGAAGGCTCACCCTCATGTTTATTCACACATACACACACAGAGTCATAAAAGTGTTATTGTGTGTGTGTGTGCTGTCTTAGGGGCACTTTGCAGCCGGAGTGATTTCTCCCGACTGCTGCGGCACCGTTTCTCTGGAAGTTTCTTCCGTCTGACGCGTTTGTTAGTGGTCTCATCCAAGCGCTGGAATGCATGTCTGAGCCGCCCTGCAAAAGTTTTGTTGATTGCTGTTTAACAGCAGCACAGCATGTCAGTGAATATATGACACGCATGCCAGTGAATGTGCAATATGCGTGTCAGCGGACGTATGCATGTCGTATAAGAGGGAACTTGCATGTTTAACCCTTTAAAAACAAATAAAATCTATATGAATTGACATAAAAAAACAGAGAATTCATTGCTTTTGCTACCGAAAGCTCAGGTTTATGTGCACTAGATGAACATGTTGTCGGCTTCTTTTCGCAAAGTTGATGGTGTCACCACCTGGCATGCACATGCAAGTCGTCCTGCTCAAATTGGTCTGACATAAAAACTGTAATAGACAGATCATATATTCTTTTCGCAGTAGAGTTATGCAGTTAAAAAGACTTGTGTAAGGTCAAGAAATATTTTGTTTATACTGCTAAATTCAGAGTTGTTTTGGATCAACATTCTTTTTTTAGCAAAAATTGACAAATATATATATATATTTTTTTTTAAATCTATGCCCTCAACCCCATTCATTACACCCCCCTACCACTTTATCAGGTACACCTGTTCAACTGCTCATTCACGCAAACATCTCATCAGCCAATCAAATGGCAGCAACTCAGTGCATGTAGGCAAGTAAACATGGTGGAGATAATGTGCTGACGTCCAAACCGAGCATCAGAATGGGGAAGGAAGGTGATTTCGGTGACTTTGAACATGGCGTGGTTGGTGGTGGTGCCAGACGGGCTGGTGTGAGTATTTCAGCAACTGCCGATCTGCTGGGGTTTTCACACACAGCCGTCAGATATCCAGTGATGTTCAGTTCTATGGGGGAAGATGCCTTGTTGATACCAGAGGTAAGAGGAGAATGACTCGTCTGGTTCCGGCTGACAGAAAGACAACAGCTAGTCAATTTAGTTTTGTTTCAACCTAGGTCTGCAGGAGAGAGTCTATGAGCCCATAAAATGTCAAACCTTGAAGCAGATGGACTACAGCAGTGCCCGGTGAGGGTATATGAGTCATTAGGGTCACGAGTCACAGCGAGAATGGGTGTTTAGCTGTCTGGGAGGGATCTCTAGATTGCATAGTATGTGGGAAATAAGTGGTGT
>CAAKHG010041582.1:9509-21011 GCA_901007715.1 Dactylopterus volitans | reverse complement strand
CGAATGACCAGACTGGTTCAAGCTGATAGAAGGACAACAGTTACTCCATGAACCACTCATTTCAACTCTGGTATGTAGACGAACATCTCACCACACAAATGTCAAACCTTGAAGCAGATGGACTACAGCAGTGCCCGGTGAGGGTATATGAGTCATTAGGGTCACGAGTCACAGCGAGAATGGGTGTTTAGCTGTCTGGGAGGGATCTCTAGATTGCATAGTATGTGGGAAATAAGTGGTGTCTTCATCCACTTTCTCCTAACCCTAACCTACGCCCACCTCCCCATGTTTTTGTTCCGACCAAATCAAAACACACCTAATTCAACAAATCAGCTCAGTGAAATCGATTAAGTTGATTGGTTGAGCCCAATCGGGTGTGCTCCTGCTTGGTCGGAATAACAACCCGCAGCCACACGACCGTTGCGCGGATCAGTTTGTCACCCCAGTTCTAATTTAACATAAATGGCTTGTTTCACTCATACATCTAACCTCACTGACTCTTTAGATACCAATAATCCTGCATGAGGAACAACACATCGGATTCCAGTGAGAACTGAGGAACCCTCCTGGATGAGAGATGAAACGTGCACATGCCTTCTACCTAAGCTCACCATGACTTGGATAACTGGAAATCTGCATGGGCATGTTCATCAAATGATACACAAATGGATTTAAAGTATAAATGAAAAAAAAAAATCTATGACTTCTTAAAATGCTTTGATGTAACCCAGGCTAAGAAATAAAGTCCTCTATTGAATCCAGAGGGATTTGTGTGTTCAAGCAGATACAGTAATAGAAGCTGGGAGCCACACACACAGTTCATCTATTCAGACACTGATAGCGGAGGATGCTCTCAGCCACGCCGCCCTCATAAGGAATAATACACTCATCTACGATGTTTCTGGCTTATTCTACAGTTTAACTCCTGGCTAAAAAACGTGCCTCCCGCACCAGGTGTTGAACTTGGGCCGCATGGGCGAAAACCAGGAATCCTGTATGGAAAGTGGGGGAAAGGGCAGGTGGGCTTGATGTGAACCACAGCCAGCTAATGGGATGAAGATGATGATGACCCCCCCCCCGATCTGACCTGATCCTGCGGAACAAAGCGCCAAGCAATTATGGTCTTTCTGTCCGCTCTGCTACTTTACATCGTGACGATACCGTAAAAGCTCCAGGTCCAGAAGGTAAAAAAAAAAAAAAACAGTTGGACCTCCATATTTGCAGTCTTCGCTGCATTCATGTATTAAAAAAAATACTCCACTTTGAACTGCTGATATTTACCCAAGATTATCACGCCCAGGATCTGATCCATAAAAAAAAACAGAAACAGAAAACTATGGGGGTGGATCAATCCCCAAATAGCTACAGATGCACCTCATTCTTGCTGAGGATAAGTTCTAGCGTCGATTGGCTGATACCAGCAAGTGAGCAGAGGTAACATCCAGGAAGTTCACGATAACGTCACAATGCATGTTTCAGTGAGGAGCCTGATGCCTAATTAGCATCATGATTCAAGCAACAACCGACTCACGAATTAGCATATCTGGGGGCTTTATGAAAGCTCTGACATCACGCGTTTCGCGAACACACTCTTAACTGTTTTTATTGTTTGAAAATTATTCATAAGCACAAACCACAGCTGAGGCTGGTGGGAAAAATCACTTGTTTTGTCATCAACTAAAATGCCAGAAAAGCTGAAGTTCTGATTTTCAGGTGTCCACGGTAAAAAAAAAAAGGCAAGAGGAGTGTTTTGAGGACATTTTATGCTTGTGTTTCATTATTTACAGCCTCATTGCTTATTCAAAAGCATTCGCAAACATTCATCTTTCTCCAAATATTTGCTTTTCTGAAAAAAAAAAAAATCAAAAAACCCTTTTCATGTGTGCCCTGTCCCTATGAAATAATGAAATATACCTTTTTGTTTTTTTGCCTTTAAAAAAATGATCATCTTTGTGGGATCGCCCACCTGCTTATCAGCGAATCTGTGCTGCCATGATCAATGAACTCCACATGGAGTCTTGTGGAGTTCCAAAGCTGCTACTTTGTTTTGGCAACTGAAACATTTTGAATGCAATTAAAGGGCATTAATAAAGACTTAAATGAGCCATGAATCAGCCGGAGACAAACGACTCTGTCTCTTCGTGATGAATAAATTAATTTTAAAGAGACTGAAAGAAATAATTAAACCCCAAAGTTTCATCATTTCTCCTGCTTTTCTCTCACTCACGCTGACACTCTATTTTCCTGTTGTCCCTCTTTTTTCTCAGGTCTGATCTTGATTTCCATGCCTTCTTTGGTTTTCACCTGTCTACTAGTACCAAGGAAAAAAAGATTCAAGTGAAGGCAAACCTAAAGAATATCCCAGAATCCTTTTTTGTGTGTGTTTTCCTTTTTTTTCATTTCTAAAAGGAAGACAGATTGATGCACGGCTAAAAAAAAAAAAAAAAAAAAAAAATATTTGTAGAAGTAAAATGCTCTGTACGATTTGTGTGGTTATGCTGACACAGTCAAAATGGGAGCCTCCTTCATCTGCTCGCTGGCTGATAGCGGAGGACGCGATGCGAGCTCCCAACCGTCTCGTCAGGGATTCAGCTCGTCTCTGGGGGATCTGCTGTCTTCTGGTTCTGAGGCTCGTGAGCGATAACACACGTCTGCCGGCGATGTCACTCATGTTATTGTGCAACTCCTGGCCAAAGGCTCTAGACCAGCTGAGCAAAGGGCACTTGGGTGAAAACCAGGAATCTTGACTGCTACATCATATAGAAGGTGGGAGATGTGACAAATATACCAAAGTCATTTGATATGAGTCGCACGCAATTTCTTCTGATCACTCACAGTGGAAATGGGAAAAACCTTGATACCACGACTGAGAACATCCACCATTTATGCTATCCAGATCTTTCTCCATCTTTTTCTTCTTCCTCCTGACCTCAGTTTTCTTCATCAGTTAGTGTTTTGTACATGATTTTATGACTATTCTTTCCATTCCGACTTTGAAACTATTTAAACCACCCTTTTAACGATTTATGTTTTCAATATTTTTTTCTAAAAAAAAAAAAAAAGTGCAATTGAAATGAGCGGGCTAACAATTTTGTTTTTTGATAGCTCCGCAGCCATGGCAACCGCGCTTTGATAAGACTGCAAAGCATCATGATGGCTTTCCAGCAACTGTCGTAAATATTCAGATTCATATTCAGATTGACACATTTGTGTCATCACAGCAAAGAAAATTGGATTGTTGGTTTCTGTTGTTATTTTTATGAGTTTCATTGTGCAAACCAAAAGCCCATAGTCCCATAACGGGAGTTTTACACAACTTTAACTTTAACACAATAATAATAATCATATAACACACCGATTGTAAAACCTGGGCTTCATGTCTGTCAGTGTGAAATGCAAGCCAACGTGTGCTTTGTTTGAAGAGTTTTTTTTTAAAGCTGAAAAGCCAGGCTGACACAAGTAGGATGTTGCAAAAGGGAGAAGGTATTTCATTGGCCTTTGAGCCCAATGCTGGATATTGCTCTCTTACATGTAGCCAACAGTTAGAATTTCAGTTTTAAATCCCCTGAGCTTGTCATCTCAATCAGCTCCTCCTGTGAATCCAGACTAGCACCTGCACCAGGGTTAAAGGGCTCCCTATCTCAGTTCAGATGGCCTGGAAACTCGTCTCTAAAAACTCCTTGGAGGTTCTCCAGGTGGAAGCCTTGAGATGGAGCCCAACTCCGTAGACGACAGTCGTAGGAGCATTTCTGTAACCCCTTCCCGTAGCGTCTTTGACCACAATGTCATCTTCTCAGAAAAAGCGGCTGCAGTATGTAGGTATGAGCCCTAGCATGCTTTTAATCAAATATACAAGTTTGCGAATCCAGGCTGCTTTGTAAATTATTTTGCCAGCTGATGCTTTTCAGATGAGAGGAACTGTGAACGGCCTGCGTTTTATGGGAATTTAGTGATACAACTTCACAACTTGTATTACCTCCTCTTGTATCCGATAAAGCTTGTTGTCAATCCTTTTCACAGTGATCGCTTTGCAACTGGAACATGAAATGTGTAGGACCTTCATGCAAGGCGTTCTGCTTCATGAGAGTGGTCACTCCACTGGTCTTCCTGGTCCAAGCATCCCCACCACCACACGCCACGAGTCCAGTCAACTCCGCTAGATTCAGTGTAACCGTCCAAAACTTGAAAAACTTCTCTCCCAGTGGTTCTTCTTTCAAGCACTTTACAAACACTTTCCTCAACAAATATTTCCATTCTTGCCAAATGAATATGATGTGCACAAGCATCTAGGCATCATTCGACAAACCTGGGTTCTCACCCAGCTGAGATGTGACGTATTGACTGATTCTCACCTGCTCCAGAAGTTGAGCAGTCCTGAGTCATGTCACCCGTTCACTCTGGGATGGTGGCGATGGTGGTGATGAATGCAGCCTGCTGCAATTCTACAATTCATCTAGCTTTTTATCCAAAGAGACCAACATTCTTCGGCGCCACCATCTGCCATGCAAAGTGGCAACCTGCTCGACATGCCAGAGGCTCTTCCTTATGTTTGGAAAGGTCAACTGTTCTTTTTTTTTTTAACCTCTGTTTCTGTGCAAAGTGATACTAAAGTTTAGACAATTATACATCGGTCGGTTCGCTCGTTGGGTATTTTCCTTAACATAAACTTGTCCATTTTTTTTTTTTGTTTTTTTTTGTTTTACCACTAGCTAACTGGGTGGATTTGAAGAAGATTACATACACGACAATCTCCTGACGATCTTTGTGGATTGTTGGAAACGTCAGAAATGTAATGAATGTGGAGAAGATCCTATCAGAACCGTTTGTAAGAGGCCACCTGGGCAAATGAGCCGACAAGGCTAAATGCGAATGTCATCATGCTAACATGTTCAAATTTATGACGTCAACAAGCTGATGTATGGTAGGTATAATGTTCGTCATGTTCACAGTCCTAGGTTTGTTAGCATGTTAACATTTGCTAATTTGCTACAAAGTACATTGTTGGAAATTTGTGACGATCGACATTCTTAAAATGTTAATCAATCAGCAGACATTTTAAAAATGGAACAGTTCTTAAGTGAAAGGGTGTTTCTGTGGAGAAAGTCATTCCGTTGACCTCTACATGGTCACGCTGACACGGAATGAGAAGACAGAAGGTAAACAGAACAACAGTCAATCCACTCAAGCCACAATTGATTTGTTTGCTCAATTAGCATATTTGAATCTAAAGGAAGAACAAGGTCAAAGCTTTTCTCAGGGGTCCTCTACTGAGTTAGCAACTGCACTGAGAAACATGATGCCATAATGAAACAAATATTTTCTCAATGAGTTCCCTTCTGAGCACTATTTCGGAATGAGTTATTTTTATTTTTTCAATTTTTATTTTCGTCCGTCATGTTCAATTGATGTGTACAAATACTACAGGTCAAGCAAGGTTTATATACGCAAATGTACTGGAATTTATAAAACAACCATTTAAAAACACATACATGATGCTTTTGGGACTTTCGGGTCTTTCAACTCAATTCCACTTTTCAAACGTTCAGTGGCTCAGTTTTACTTTTTAAAAAAATATTTTTTAACAAATGAAAGAAGCTGCATCCGCTACCACATCAGATCTAATCTCAGTCTATCCCAAGGGGAAATTATACCACTCACAGGTTGCTCTTCTACAGCTCTGGAGGCAAAATGGTGATTCTCTTTCCAGCCCCATTTTTGTTTGATAAGTTTCTCATCTCACTTCACTCGCGGAAAATAGGTGGAGACGGGACAATTAGCACCACAAGACATATTTAAGACTTAAGTGAAACATCTTGCCAATAGTTCATTCATTTTATCCCTTGGAGAAGAAAATGAGACACTGGAGCTACTATCAAGCAATATGTGAGTCTATAATTGTTGACCAATATTGCTTGATAGTAGCTCTGGATATGCACCTATCCTATAAGGTTTTCCTAATATTTTGTCCTTCCCATCTGTACGGCAAAATTGTTTTGATATATAAGGAACACTCAGTATAAGCAGTGCAATCAAACAGCAACATAAATTCCAGGCTCCAAAATTAACATTATAATGAACACCGGCAGTCGGTGTTAAAACAACAACTACGAATGCGGAAACAAATATGCCCTTTACTAAAATGACAACAGAGCAGTGATTCATGGGAAAATAACAAGCACATAACCTGTAAGGCAGCAGCAGCTGGTCTTATGCGCGTATCATTTCGAAAATCCGAACTGTACCTCCTCGCATGAACAGTCTTTCGAACATGAGGGTGTCACTGTGTTCAGCTCAACGACAGGACATACAACTCACGGCGTTTAAGGCCGTCATGCAGCACCGGCGTGTGAGGTCACCTCAGCAAATGTCCGTCCTCGTAGCGTTTCTGTTCACTGCAGCCGCGGATTCTCCGCAGCTCTCGTTTGTTTGTCAAGGCTTTTTTCGACCTCTGTTTTTTTTTTAAGCTGCGAGAATGAAAGAAACCGCAGATTACAAATGAGATCCCCTCACATACAATAACAGCAGAGTGCCCAGTGAATACCAGATTGTTAGCAGGAGTAAATGTATTTGCACTGGGCTCATTTGAGCTCTATAGCTTGTATCGTCTAAGATTTAAGATTTCTGACAACTAGATGACGCTGAGAGGAAGAGCCAAACAGATGGAAGCCACCAGACACACACATCGCTGGATTCCTGCTGCCTTTATCTCTTTATTTGTTTGTGTTTATAGTGTTACTTTCAAAGAAGTCATAAATTTTTTCTTGGAATAAACTGGATTTTTTTTCCCAGGTTATTTTGCTTCTCGACTGCAGTAGTCGGACGTCTGCGATAAAATACCGGACAGCAAGAACTCACACAAATTGGACATATTGAATTGAGCTTCTCCAAAATTCAGTCAGGCACACGCGCACAACACACGCACGGCTTCCTGCTATCGCCAAGGAGTACCGGCGCGTTCTTGTCTTCACCTCACAACCTGACACGCTTGCCTTAAACCAATCATTTGTAAACTGTCATACTTCGAGAGTGTTCTCTCCATCAACTGTCAATTCGGCAGCACGTCAAGCTTGTGACCCTCCTTCCTTCACCTCAACTGTGCCCCGAAGGTGTGCTGTGGGACTGAAACGTTAGCAGCAGATCCTTAAAGTCCTGGAAGTTGCGAGGTGGAGCCACTGCCATCAGTGAATACGGTTTCCATGAAAGGGTGAACATGGGCTGCAACAACGCTACGTTTCAGAGTAACACCCGCATGAATGGCAGGACTCAAGGTTCCCCAGCAGAACATTGCCCAAAGCATCACACCGCCTCTGCAAGCTCGCCTTATTCCCATGGTGCATCCCGGTACCGTGTGTTCCCCAGGTAAGCGATGCACGCACACCAGACCATCCATGTGATGCAAAAGAAAACCAATTCCCCGGGCCAGGGCACCTTCTTCCAATGCTCCGTGGTCCGGAGACACAACAGACTGCAATGCACTTGGTATTCTAACACCTTTCTATCAGAAGCAGCCTTCACTTTTTCAGCTATTTGAGCTACAGAAACTGGTCTGCTGGATCGAACCACTTGGGTCAGCCTTCACTCTCCATGTGCATGTCCATGTCGCTGGCTCACTGCTTTTCCTTCCTCGGACCACTTCTGATAGGTCCCGACTGCTCTAGAACAGGAACACCACACAAGAGCTGCAGTACTGAAGATGTTCTGACCACCATAAAATCCGGACTATAAGCCGCTCCCTTTTTCCACACACTTTGAACACTGCAGCTTAAACAATGATGTGGCTAATTTATAGGGTTTTTTTTACAGGCTAACGAGCTTCACGCTGCCAAAACATTTAGCCTCATCACATCTGACCAATGAAATTACTGAACAGGTCTAAGTGGACCAATTAAACGCACTCACACTTATTCTTCAGATAAGTTATTTGCGCGTCATGCACACACCTTTATCATGGAAAACGCACGAGGACCTGCATATGATGCAGCTTTCAAGTTAAGGGCGATCAATCTGACACTTCCCGCAGATCAAACTGGCACTGAAGAAGATGACTTTAGTGGTTTTAGAGTGCAGGAGGAAGATGAAGATAGACATCAGCTGGGACACACTCCAGCCCTCGCGACTCTGTTTAGGACAAAGTGGGGATAGACAATGAATGGATGGATGGACTTCTCCTGGTAGGCTACTGTATTTTTTTTTTTTTTTTCATCGGCCGTGTTACAGGCACTGTTCAGAAAAAGCATTTACAGTACATATTGGTGTGTGTTACCAGTACGTATTTAATTAAAAGTTAAAAAAAAAAAATCTTTCTGTGTAAATATCTCATGTTACAACGTGGACATCTGCGGCTTATAGACAAGTGCAGCCTATGTATGTACAATTTTTTTTTTTTCTTTTTAAAGTTAGAGGGGTGCCTTATATTCAGGTGTGCTCGATAGTCCGGAAATTATGGTAGCTGCCTAACCATCGCATTTTGGCCCTTGTCAAAGTTGTTAAAATCCTCTCGCTCACCCATTTTCCTGCTTCTAGCACATCAACTTTGAGGATGAAATGTTCACTTGCTGCCTAATATATTTCACCGAGTGACAGTTGCCTTGGTAACCGGACTAATCAACTCTATTCACCTCACCTATCAGATGTCATGATGTTATAGCCTTCCAAAGAAGGAATAATAGACCAAGAAAGGTCCTCTTAATCAAGGCAGTTCAAGTTGAACTGTATAAACTGCTAAACATAGAACAAAACAAAACAAAACAAAACAAAAAAAAAAACTATGCAGCTCGGATAAATATATTTCCAGTCTACAGAGCGCCGTTGAGGAAAATGGGCTTATCAACATGCTCCCAGGTGAGACACTCACGACACAACAGAAACCTGGTTGACACGAATGTTTGATCAAAGCAGTTCCACATGATCGGAAAGAAATTCTGCAACTGTAAAAATTCCCAACCCTGATCTCAGTTCTTGATCAGCACGCCCCCAGCGTCTCGGCCTGAGATGGTCTGCAGACTTTCCTGACCCATGAAAGCACCAAAGTTGGCATGGTGCATTCTCACGGTGTTCTACTTAGTGGCAAAGCTTGCAGTTTATGTGCAGGATTTATTTCATTCAAAGCATTTTTTTTTTCTTTCTTATTTCCCCAGAAGTCTTTCTTGACTGAATCATCAAAATCAAGTTCAGTCAGCTTTTAGATTTAGAATGGAATCGAGTAGAAGTGTACCGCTGATTGCCAGTACACGCGGCTATCTTTTGCAAATATGTTAACATCTCACCATAGTAGATGATGTCAGTTACTTGTTGCCTCTATGATGACTCATTTCCCCCTTTGATGAAATCCAGGAAGGCTGAGTCATCCACACATTTAACGATGAGGTTGTTATTTGCAGTGGCGACACAGCCTAGGGGAAACGGGGAGAAGTGGGAGTTCCTCTGCTGACTGTGAGCTTCGCAGAGACCTTGTTTCCCATCCGCACCGCCCGTGGTCTGACAGCAAGTGAGTCTAGTATTCAGTTGGAGGTGGCCGTCTGTACTCCAAGACCTGTCAGCTTCACAATCGGCATTGTCGGCTGTATTGCGTTGAATGCAGAAATATAGTCCAAAAAGAGCATGCATACAGTATATGCTCCATTTTTTGCGCAGATATTTCAGGGTGGCAGTTGCCTTCGCAAGGAATTTGGGGGCCACAAGCAAGATCAACTTGGACTGATTCATAAAAGAAAAAAAAAAGTTCTTGTTTTGCTTTAAGATGTGAAAAAAACAACAACTAATGACACATGGATTCAAGGGCCAATATCTACTCCACCACTTTCTATATTTGTGGTCCCTGATTTTGTGAGCAATACCCTCTATGCAAGTTATGCACATTTTGGCATTGGTGTATATGGGAAAACAATTAATAGCCTTCTTTTCTACCAAAATTTCCAGGAACTTTTATTTCCAGGAGCTTATTTATCTGGGTAACAGAATTATTGGTAATCTGTGTGGTTTTCATTTCTGCTGCACCCCAAAGTTCTGGAAAAATGTATACAAATCAGGCTGATGCAGGATGGGGAAGCAGGGAAAGAAACTGCACAGCACTTTATAGCCCTAGTCCTGATTAAACCCTAGACCCTAGATGCTAGGTCAGAATTTTTTGGTAAAAATATAAATGAAAAACAAAGGTAACAACAAAATGTGACCCCCCACTTGAACTCAAGATCTTTCCCAGTGACAAACATATGCATGCATGCACACACATAGACAAAATAAGGCTGAACTGTAACATTTATAATGCTGATATCATATATATTGCTGTTGGGTTTTTTTTTTTTTTTTGTATTTGTTTGTTTTGTTTTTGTTTTGTTTTTTTGCCCATGTTTTGGTTACTGTTGTGGTTGTTTTGTTCCTCTTTCCTCCTCGCCTTCCCCTCCCCACACTCACCATGTAACCTGATAATAAAGAAAAGGCAGACTATACAACAGGAAGACTATTTCAGAATCCTCCTTTGCAGAGCAAATCTGTCTGGCACCATCTAGGCGCCTCATTCTGTATGCGTAAACTGCTAGACGGGGTAGGGTAAAAGAAAAATAAATAAATAATCCTAGGAAAATGAAAAAAAGTGCCCGTGGTGGAAACGGGGCTATTGACAAAATTTTGTAGAAGAAAACATGAAAGTCTAAGGCTTTGAATGCACTCTAAAAAAAAAAGAAAAATACAATTTAAGCAACGCAATCACTTAAAAAGGCATTGACGTTGGACTTGCCCAGGACTGTTTGCCTCGGCATGTCACCTCTGCAGTAAAAAGAAAAAAAAAAAAGACAGAAAGAAACTCACAGAAAAGATGATGGAACAGGCATAGACTGAAGGTCGTCCCTCTTTGCCTGTGTGTGGAATGCAACCAGGCAGGCAGAAGACAGCAACCCTCTGAATGCAGCTCTTGCTTCCCAGCTGCGGTCAAGAAGAGAAGAACAGGTTTCATGGTTGGTTTAAAAAAAATAAATAAATAAAATCTACGCTCAGGAGTTTATTTATCACTTTTAATTTCTGTTGAAGTGTCCAATAACTCCTAGATGTAGCAAATCAATTCATGTGACAAAATGTAACAGAGTTTTAAAATTAGATTGATCACAATAATAATAATTCAGTGTTCCACAATTAATGAAGCTTGTCCACATTTTACAGTGCGGTGATGTATTGAGGAGTGTTCCGGGTTCCTTCGGTGAATTATGAGAGGAAAAGAATAAGGGTGTTAAAGGAACAATGAAATCCTGGAGCAACATAAATCCACAGCAGAGAGACTAAATGTTCTCACCGATACGTTCTCCAGTCTCTCCTTCTTCTTCTCCATCATTTGCATCTTCACATGGCTTCCATGCTCCGCCTTCCTTTGATTCAGTTCTCAAACATGGTTCTCCGTGTTCTAGCAGTGGATCAGGTTCGATGATCTTCGTATCTGCAGATGAACATGAGCTTGTAGACCTTAATTAAACATGCTGCTGCATCTTAAAATATATTTAATTGTATTATATC
>CAAKHG010041546.1:4345-22392 GCA_901007715.1 Dactylopterus volitans | reverse complement strand
CACCCTAATGCATGAGTGGGATGAGCAAAATATTAGGAACACCTCTCAGTACAAATTACGGTCCCAGTAACAATCATTAAAATACGTAAAAATTCAACATAAAACTCCTCCTGAAGGGAGAACTTATTGCAGGGCTGTTGCATTATTTTCTAAGGTAAAGATACAGGGGTCATAATGTTATGGCTGATCGGTGAATGCCATATATGGTGCGCAGCCTACAAATCCGTTTTTAGACAAAACTGTTTCTGCGCAATAAAAAAAAAATAATAAAAAAAAGCGTCACATCTTCAGCGACGCTCCCTCTCACGTCAAACTGAGCGCAATTGACGAGCAAGGTCCTTTTCGTCAATCGCAGCGCGTGGCTGCTCTGCAGATGGGGCCCGCCGGGGCGGCCGGTGACGGTGACATCACCGCCTTATCGGGCCCCCTTGTTGTTGATTTTGGACGCGTTTCAATGCAAAACGACGTTTGTTTTTTGCAATCTGAAGCGACCCGATCACGTTAATCGGTTTCATGTGACGCAGATGTGATGGCGGGCGGGTGTCACGCGCTTTAACTGGAGCCCACGGTGGACAGAATAATGGCAGAGGGAGTGCACGGACACGGCTGGTGGCCATGAGCATCTGCAGGTGCTTCCATCTACGGACAATTAATCATCTTTAACGCGTTGATCTGATATTCTTCTGACTGCGTTATGCAATTCCACAAAAGTACCGTTTGCATTCCCGACTGCATTTTCAGACTGATCTCTTGAAGATATTTGAAACCATAAAGTAATTTGTTTCCCCCATGTCTTTAGGGATTTGCCATATTCACATGTGGAATTTTGTTTTGGCACACGGGCCCGTCTTCCTCCGCGTTTTCAAATAAAGAAATAGTTGACTCTCAAGGCTCGGTCGGTGTATCACTGCCAACCGTGATTTCTTTCTAGCGATTTGATATTCCAAATTTAAGATAAAGCTTTCCTTTAATATCAAATAAAAATATACTTTACTTAAAATATGAATTAAATTAATTCAAGCTAATGGGCATGACAACTAACACTATATTTAAGGTATGAAAATCAGATTTAATGAAAAATAGACACACAAGAATCTGATACATTTGCCAGGGTGGAAAAAAAGAAGGAGGTTGAAAGGGCAAACTAGGAAGGGAGGCGATTATTTTAATCATTTATTTCAGCATATTACAGATAACAAAAATTGTTTTATCTTTTATTGCAATTTTTCAAGCGAAAAAGCACAAGCTGATCCGACAGCTCTCCTTCTCTACGTCCCAGATCTTTGGGCGGAAAGGCGACTTTTACGGGAAACATCCATTCGCTCCTCGGGGTCAAAGGTCAACGGATAAAAACCCTCAAGCGTCATGCATTCAAAAACGGCCTCTGATAAAGCACAGCGCATCCAAGCAAGGATATTAACTTTAAAGACGAATGAAAAAAAAAGGGCGTCGATAAGGAAAAGGCTTCACCTGGAAACAACAGATCTGAATGGAGGACAAATTCGAATAATCCGCCCGGTCTTAAGCAAATAAAAAAACCCACCGAGACCCACCTAAGACCCGACTGCGAAAGGGTACAATCTCACCCCCCCCGGGTCAAATGGCTCCGCAAGAGTTACAGGTGTTCCACCGGCTTCCCCTCCGATCGGCTCATGACCGGTGGACACGCCAATTTGCGCAGCGCCGCAGGCAAAGCCATTTGAATCGTGGCGCCGCGCCGGCGACCCGTGCAGCCCCCTCGCCGTCGTCTAGCGCGGCACGACCGTCGTTCAGCCCGCGCTGGGTTTGCAGTTTTGCCACCGTGTTTTCGGTGATGACGTTCGAAGCGCAAAAAACAAAAAACAAAAAACAAAAAACGAAATAACAAAACAGAAAGGCAAACATGGCTGCCGGTTACGTGAAAGAGGTCAATCGCCTATTTTTAGCGGGGTTTCGAAAATCCCCGCATGCGCGCGGTGAATTGGTGTTAAAATTGTGTTACGGGAGTAATGCTGATAGCGCTGAGCTCGCGAGCGAGACTTTATCTGCTGACCTTCATCTTAATCAAACCCTTTAATCTACTGCGGATAAACGGCGACCACAACAGAAAAAAGGCAAAAACAAGGTTTGCCGTTGTTGTTTTTTTTAATTTTTTTTTTTCTCTCTCCCAACACAGTTTGCTTTAGCTTCGCTTGACGCCTTTGACGGTAACGGGAAGTGACAGCGTGCAATTAATACCCCTCTTCCAGCAAACATCTTCGCCTGGAACAAAAGGAACGCTCGCGTCTTCGAGAGGGGTCACGTCCCCACGCAGATGAGCACATCTGTTGCGGCTTAATGGCGGCGAGTCCCTGTATTTTTGGCGCGTCAGGGTCAAGTATGCAGCTGTCATCCGCATTAGATGAGTTTCGGTGACTGTAAATCACAGTAAGTAAGATCTGTTAACGCGGCAACAAAAAGCCCGACAACGTTCTTCAACAAAGTATCTACAGCTGCCCGGTTTGGTCCCGCTACATGTTGGCTTTAAATTGAGCCTGGTCTATTACTTTGGTTCCGCTTGTGCAATTTAGTCGGCAGAGTACATGACGTCCATCTTATCATTCGGGCTTTGACATACATCTTCACTCAACCCCCCCCACCCCTCCTCCCGCCCGACTCATTTTTATGAGTCATGCGCGGACGTTTTTGACGCACGCGCCGAAACAAAATCAAGATTTGTGCTCAGGCTTGACAGTCGATGCCTCGAAATTCAATTTGCCTGGCTTTCATGAGACAGCGCGAAGGGTAGGCCAACTGGTAAATAGACCATTTAGCAGCACGTCATACCGGGAAATAACTTCCCCATGGGCCGGAGAGCCGGCCGGGTATCGCATCCGCCGAGAGAAGCTGCGCGCGCCGATCGAGCATCACATTATGGCCGCTGCATTATTACTAAAGAATATAACGCAACAGCCCCGCAATGAATATCTGTCTTCAGGAGGAGTTTTATTCTGAGTTTTCACTGACCCCCTTGGAGAGAGGTGCTGACATATTTGAATGATCGTTATTGGGGTTTGTGACGCCGTCGAACTCCACTGGACGCGCGCAGGTCTGTCTCTGATATTTTGTCGACCTCACGCATGTGACTGAGGCGACCAAAATATTAGGGACAGCGCTCCGCACGGCCCAGCGCAGCTCGACAGCGCCACAAACTACGGTCCCAGTAACAGTCGCTCAGATGTGTCAACACCTCTCTTGAGCGCGTTGAATAAAAACAAACATAAAACTCCTCCTGGAGGGAGAGTTTATTGCACGACCGCTGCATTTTATTCTACGGTAAAAAAAAAATATGCGGTGGTCATAATGTTGTGCTTGATCGGTGTATGCGCGTGTTTTACTATCTGCGTACCAGGTTTGTGGCTTGATGACTTCAGAAAAGTCTTTCATCATACAATCAAATCAGCTGAAACGATATCACATATTACCGTAATTGCACCTATTTTTCCATATATTAATATATGTGTAATTTATCTGTTTTCAAGGGGGAGGAGGGGATATAATCACAGGCAATAGGCTGTGTGATTTTACCGCACGTGTTTCAACTTTCTTGATGCTTTCAAGGCGAGATCGGCCAAAATCTTTCAGACAAAAGCAGAGATTTCCGCACTTGAGCCTCGTATTCCTTATGGTTGACATTAATGACAAATGCAAATGCTCTCCAGTTTTCCAGCAACCTACTTCCAACAACACTGTTTCCAATTTTTGAATTTGCCTATGACTGATCTCGCCTGATCCCATTTTAATTCAGTGGAAACTTCCCTTCCACATTTACGACCTGACGTGATTCGTGCTGACACATGCCGCCGCACACGTAAAGAAAACGATATTCTTATAAAATTCAAATATGAGCATTGTTTTTCTTGTAAAATTTGACGTTAGTAAGAGCCCCTCCGGCTCCTCGCGACACCAGATTCTTTTTAAGTGCTGGCTGAGGGCCACACTTTTCAGGATTTCAAAGAAAACACCGAGAGTGGGAGCCAATTTTGGAATACCAATACTGAAGGCGCAGTGGGGAGCCAGGCACTATTTTCTACACACAATTTAACAATTTTAAAGTGACCTCCTCCATTTAAACTTGAGAGGGGCAGCATGCTGTGGAGAGAGGAGAGGTAAGCGGTGAAACGAAGATCACAGTGCCCCAAACCGACCCCTGTGAGGTAAAAGATTCCCCTGACCAAACCCCACCCTGCTGACACTGGCCCTCTTATTAGTCAATCAAACCCTTTTATTTGTTGTTGTGTCCTGAAAATAAGCTACATTTTCTTTCTCAATGAGCTAAAGGGGGAAGAAGAAGAAAAAAAAACCTTCATACACTCACAGTGTATTTGTCAACTTTGATGTTTTCTTTCTATTTTTGTGAAGCTCCAGTGGGAACTCGGGAGAGTAATGCATGTCTTGAAGGGCACCCACATCTGTTGTGCATTACGTGCCGGCCGTCAACATTGTTACTGGGGACCTAATTTAATATTTTCTCTGTTTTGATCTTCCACCTTTAATCACTGGCTCTTGGGAGGATCGGCTTTCCCCGAGAAATTGTTCGAGAGCTGAAAGAAAATGTTATTGCAGTATGTTTATGGAATCATACATGTGAAGAGAGGACTTGGAGCAAAAAAAAGAAAAAGAAAAAAAAAAGATATATATGCTGCCTGTGTCAGCCTATACGGAGAATAATGGATAGTTGAGTTGGGGGAAGATGTGGGTGAAAACCACAACATAACCGTGAGCAGTCAGGACATTCCAAACTCGCAATTTCAATTTCTACACGAGCCGCTTTCGCCGAGATGGTCTGAGATGATATCAGCGGCGCGAGGGAGACAGCGGCGGGAGAGGAAGGGAGCAGAGGGCAGGCACCGCGGGATAGGTTTGGGTTTCTTTGAATCAGCACCGCTGCTTTTATTAAACCACCATTTCTAATACCAATGTACCATAACATAACAAAAAGCTGGTTGTGTGGAGCTGGTGTGACTGGGCTCATGCTTCCCTCAGACTAATGTTTGACATCAGGTACAACTTAAAGTCCTGACTCCCTGAGGGAAATGTAAAGTGGCTCTTCAAGGTGCCTTTGAAGAGCTGGAAATACTGAATAAGCGACGCTCGTGACACAGGGCAAAGCCGGCCATTGATGGCGTCTCTGATGGAGGGAGAGAAATCTTTCTTTTTTTTGGTAAATTGACTCATTGTCATGTTTTTAAGATCAATATCCAATAGAAAAAAATCTTACAACTACTTATTTCCATCAATTAATTTCAGTTTGTGTGAAATATTCAATGTAAGTAAATATAAACTGTCAACCGAGGTACTGCAATCAAAAAATAATAATGTAATTATATTATATTTTGAAGACTGAACCTCTAAATTAGCATGTTAGGTTGGAAAATATGCAGAAATTTGTCCAAATGGCCACCATCGGCCCAAGAACCAGCAACTGCCAATATATTTTTGCAGATGTGTGTGTGTGTGTGTGTGTGTGTGTATGTGGTGCCTACAGACGGCGGCCATCTGAGTCACTGCCGAAATGGCATTATTTTTCTGTGTACTTTTAGAGTTAAGAAATATTTATTCAAGTTTGTACAACCTTATTATTATTAATAGTATTATTAATAAATCATATACATTTTATGTCATCCAAATTGCTAAAAGGAGAATAATAATAATAATGAATTCTTTTTTTGGCAGGGCATTTATTCTCCTATTCAATTTTTTTTAAATCTTTTACAATATTAAGCTTTTTTTTGTTTGAAAAAAAATGTGTCATTGACAATAAACGAACAAGCTTTTAAATACAGAATTTGAGGAATTTGTTCTGTCATTCAGTGATTGTGCGTGTTGAACCTGGCGGACACTGTAATCATAACATTGTATATTTGATGAAACGGACGGCCGTGGTGCTGCTCCAGGTGATCCCGTTAATATCTCATCATGCCTGAATAAAAGCGACCGCTGTCTTAAATGAAAACTATCAACCACTGACAGGACATGTTACGGTTACGTGGCGCCAGTGAAATGAAGTGATTGTGCATCGATAATGTGTTGCTTTTTCCATAAATGGCTGTGACGGGTTCAATAGGAGAAACTCCCACAGTTAATAGATGAATTGAATCTCAAAGTTCATCATTATTTTTGAAGTTTTTATAGGTGTTTTTCGAAAATTATTTGCGCGTAATCAAAAAGTAAAACAAGGTTAATATTTGCACTGTATCAAAATGAGTGAGACTGATAGACAGTAAGTTCTATTTTCAGTACGCAATGCTGGTCTGCTGGATTTTGACATCAGCCTTTAAAACACTTGTGCACCACTTTAATTACACTGCAGAGCTTAATTCATAATGGGAGTGGCTGCTTTTGTGAAATCATAACTTGTTGCAGTCCGGTGGGCGAAAACAGTGACACAAACGGCTGACGCGGATCGACGCGTGTAAAGACACGTAAAATTAAAACACACAACAACCTGTGGCTTATTAAAAAACACACTCTGCCTCCTCACACAGCAGTTTTGATGACTCCAGTCTGTTAAGTTCTGCTCAAAACACCAGGCCATTGTGAGCACGGTTGCAATATTGGAGCTGGGTATGATTCTGGCATTTATGAGTTGAAGCAAGGCGATTATTTTTTTTTCATGCAAAGGAGCCAACTACTTCCTCTAAACTCCAACTCCGAGAAGTCGACCAATTATTTTACCCACCGAGCAGCTTAAATGAGCTTGCGGGCGCATCCGCGACATGTTCCTACGCCGCGACGCGTCGCTGCTAGCCCGGTTAGCTAAAGTTAGCTTCGGGTGGACGCTTACCACTTCTTTCGCCTTCGGGGAGAAGCCGCTCTTGGGTCGGCTGCGCTTGAAAATGTCATCTTTGGCGGAGTCGAAGCCGATCCCTATGGCCTTGTTCCTGGTTTTGACCGTTTTCACGCTGGCTTTGAAAAGCAGAGTTATATCCACGGCCATGTCTGTAGCAGCGGCGGCGGCGGCGGCAGCGCGGGGGGGGACCGCTGTAAACAGACGGACACGTCACCAGCTGTTTACGTCATCACCCCGCGACGCGGTGGATTTTTTTTTTTCCCTGAGACGGAGGAGAAAGCCTTACGTTTCACCTTAAACCCGAAATCTGGCTTTCCAGTCAGAGCGCGTCTATATATATCTTTTACACCCTAGAGGCGTCTGATCTGGTGTCAGGAGACCCTTCATCTCGATTCACTCCCAGGTAGCTATAATCTTGAGCAAATGAAAGATAAAAAAAAAAAATCTCTTAAATGTTATTACTTAAGTTTAAAAAGACTTAAGAGGAGGCTTTGCCTGCCAGTTGAGTGATCATGGTGATCGGCGCAGTAGACTTAACCGGAGTGGAATTTGTTGTAATTTAGCTGTGAGGACGTGACAAGGAGCAAGTGAATAAACCGATTGATCCATCTAACGGTGAATGTGCATCAGTGTCTTCCTCAGAGGGGAGGGGTGGGGGAGAAAAGGAAAAAAAAAATGCCCCTGCAACTTGACGGGATGTCGAGCCGGAAGCGGAGACCCAACTGGACGGACCAGGAGTGCCTGTGCCTGGCTCAGCTCATGCAGGAGAGGAAAGACGTAATCAGAGGGAAGTGCAGCACCGGCGTATCGATCCAAGATAAGAGGCAGGCCTGGGAGGACATCGCCCAGGCCATCAACGCCGCCTTCCCGCAGATGCAGCGCACCGTCTCCGACTGCAACAAGAAGTGGGAGAACCTGCTGGCAAAGTCGAGGGAGGAGATCAAACGACAGAAAAGGCAAGTGTGCGCAGGTGAGGAACTTTTATGGGCCATAAAACACCCCGCGGTCAGCATCATTAAATCCGGGCGACCCCGAAAGCGGCGGCGTAACTTCAGAGTGCGTCTCGGCGGTTGGCAGCGGAAAGATCCCTCGAGTCACGAACGGGAATGATGAAACTTCATTTCTTCGGTTCATTGTTGTTGTTTTTTTTTCCATTTTTGTTTTTTTTTTTTTATATGAAGGTGTGACATGCTTTTTTTTTTTTCTTGTATTGGCAGATGAGGGTTTATCGCTGGAACAGTTCAGTCCGGTGACCCAGATCGTGATTTCTGTGATGAACCTCTCGGACATTCTGCACCAGGATGCGGACGACTCCGGGCTGTTGACGGAAACGCAACGGAGCAGGTAATATTTCATGTGTGGGCTTCATTTATACCCATCCTGAGACTGGGTCGTACTGAGAGGTGTCCCTAATATTTTGGTCACCGCACTCACACACGTTAATGAAGCTTATCTGTGAAAAGGGACAACATGCATTACTTTCTCACTCCCAGTTGTTCATCAAATAATGAACAGGTCGCAAATATCACAGTTTTACTAAACTGTAGGGCTGTTACACACAGCATATAAGAATATAGGTAATAGAGAGACATACATTTTCATCATTTTCTGTGACATCATCGGTGGTTAAAGGTGTTAGTGGAGTTTGGCGCATTGCCTAATTTGTCACGTCTAGGTTTTTGGTCCATCTCAGACTTTTCATGTACAACCACGACTGTTTGACAGAAGTTGCCTTCGTCTTTGACGTAAACTTTCCGGGGAGACATTTCAGTCCCGCATGTCTTACGTCAAATCCCATCCACCTCTGTTGCACTGAGAGGGAGGCAGAAATCTCACAGATGAATCACTCAGAACCTCGCATCCATGAGGCCATATGCTGCGTTCGGACTGCGCTCAGAACTCGGAAAGATCCGACCTCCGAATCGGAAAAGTGCAATAGGGCGGCCCCCGCACTCGGGAATCCGGGGTAGGATCCAGGCAGCCCTGAGTTGGTCGGAAACGCGGTCCAAGCAAAATGGCGTCGCGCGCCGTGAGAGAAAACAGTCGCTTTCCTCTCAACTTTTAATGTTGTGTGTCATCTAATTAGGCTTTTTTTTTTTCGTTAATTAAAAGTGTAGAATTACTTTCCAGTGGCATTTCCATTCCCACTCTGCTCATTTGTGATTTTAAAGGGTGTGCGCCAGCGTAGCAGGGACGAAAAAAAGCGCAGTAACATCACTGAAATGTTTGCGTTCAAAATATTGTATGTCCTAGTGTTACATAGAAGGTTGGTTTTCCCATATTTAAACTACAGAAGCCTGTAGTGATAGTATTTAGCACTAATGCTGCACTTTCTATATCCAGGAAACGGCAGTTTTGACACGTAAATATAGCGACCGCGCTTAACGGTTTCCAACGGCAACAGAGGCATTTTGCTTTTCCCTCCATCATCTCCTGATGTTGGATGTTCCCCAGCGTTTTTTTTTTTAGGTGCTCGAAAGACATCCAAACAAACATCAACTGGCCGGCCATGTTTTCCGAGATCGCGCAATGAAACCTCGGGTTTACCTCGGGTGTTGGAATTTCCGCCCCGGATCTTTCCGAGCCGAACAGTCGGAACGCAGCAATATCGCTGGTAGCTAGCAAGGAAATTCATCTGACGTGTGCACCAACTTTTTTTTTCTTTTTGATTTTTTTTATGCCGTTTTAGCTGCGATAAGGAAGGAAATGACCACACGGGGGGCGAAAGGTTCGCGGACAAACTCCAACTGGCCGAGCTCGCGCTTCCCTCCGATGGCGCGTATCCGTCCGCTTCGCCGCCGGAGCACAAAATGGCCCCCTTCACTCCCATTCCTAAATCGCTGGCGGTGCAGTTCAGCAATCATCATGACGCTGCCTTCGCTGCCTCGGGAGAACAGTCGAACACCCCGTGCTCCGCGTCCGCGCTGTCGGTGAACTGCACCACTTTGCAGGAGAGGATGGATTTGGAAGTGTCCGTGCTGAGGAGACAGGAGGCCGTCCTCAAGCTGCAGGAGGAGTACTACGCGCTGAAGATCAAGCGGATGAAGATGCAAATGGCCGAGAACATCTAGAGGACTCAGGCGGGTGGAGGACGAGCTGCCATCCCTGCGAAATGTGACCAACGAAAAAAAATAATTATTTGTCTATTTTACTGAGAGGATCACCTGTACTGAACCGTTATCCTGCGAGGACCGATCGCGCGCGCTTTGCGTAACCTTGAAATTGTTGAAACACGTGTGTCACGGACCTGTGGCATTTTAGTTTGCTGAGTAATTTGTTGTATGACGCATAATTTGTGTCCGTTTGGAAGTGGAGGGAGGGGGGCGCAACTCCCACGTATAGTTTTACCCCTTTATGGGGCGTTTCGGGTTTATTTGCTGATTCATATCATTTACTCCTAAGTGCGAATTTGGAAGCCGTAAATGTTTGACGTGCCTCAAAAACCTGCGTGTTTATGAGACTGAACTTGCCCGATGCCAGCGCGAGTGGGGTTAAAATAATGTCCCGTCTAGACAAAAAATGTAGTAATTTGTGCATAAATCTGTTTATTTGCAAGTGACTGGGGTTGGCACACAGATGTGAGCGCTGGGGCCAGAGGTTTTGAATAAAAGTCTCCCATTTGCTGTGTGGTTTGCTCATTTCCTTTGTTAGTGTTGTGCCATACTGTGTTACAGCTGAATGCAGCGACTGTCTACCCTTTTCTGCTGCCTCAGCATTAAGGCCTCTTTTTTTTTTTTTTTTTTTTTCCCCCCCCCCCATTGGCTCTTCCTCTTAGCTTTGACTGGTGAAACGAGAGCGGCCCTGCCAGGGGACCGCGGCCGTGCGCACGGTCGCCCTCGCGCCTGCTCGCTGAGGACGCGGCCGCCTCCGTCACGCTGAGGGACTTTTTTTTTTTTTTTTTTTTTTGCTGCTTTTTGCCGGTTCTGACTGAGACGCGGCTGCGGTTGGCTGCCCCCTCCGACACCGGTGACGCCACCGGTGTTAAAGACAGCTCAGCTGCCTAAATAGAGGCGCTCCAGTAATCGCATACATGCGCAAATTGTTGCCTCTGCAGCATCTGCGCGGCGTTTCCGGATGCAGTCGCGGCCCAGCGGAGCTTCCCAGCGGAGCCGAAGCATGAGAACGTCCGCGGCCGTCGTAATTACTCACCTCCAGTCAATTTGAAAGGAATTTTTGAAATGTCACCAAAGAGTGGGAGCGTGTGGGGGGGGCGGGTGAACAAGACATGTTTCTATTAACTGGTGTGCAGTGACTAAGCGAGGCTGCAACGCTTCATTTTCGGTGGATGTGTGGCGGCGGCGAAGGCTACGTTATTCGCGGCGGCGATAAACAACAGACGAGGCTGTAGACACGGAACATAGCGGTTGTTTGCCGTCGCTGTTTTCCATAAAAAAAAAAAAGAAGAAAAAAAAAGACGATGGCTTTGATGTTCCTTCTCATGGATGAGACCTTGGAGACTTCTGGCCTCCTCATTGGGCTCACATGTGCCGCCGCTACCAGTCGCGTTCGAGCGGATGACGGGAAGACGCTGGCGGCGCGAGCGGATTCTTCTCCCCCCCCCCTGAGCAGAAACAGCTGGCGGCGCAAAGCGAAATTTTTTCGCTCGGTCCCTAACTTAATCACAGCTTTTCCATCGCCGGTGATGCAGATGCTGCACGTCAAAAAAAACAAAAAAAACGCGTTGATGTGACAGCGCATTAGCGCGTTGCTGCAGACGACCTGGGGCGATGGGATGAGCAGCATGCGCTTAAAGACCGTATCTTATTCTCTAAAATTGAAATTACTCTGCTTTTTTTTTTTTTTGCTGCGCTTTCGCAAAAAACATCTGGATTCTGGGCAAATACCACAAGTTTCTCTTCATTAGTTTCTCATGCATGCAATATGTCACACTTATCACCATGTGAACATAGATGTTTTGATAGTTTGGGTGTGGTTCGGGGCTTCTAATGTCACCAACATGCAACCGGTTTGGCGTCACTTAATCCATCCATCGTCACCGATCGCGAACAACTATCTGTTAATTCATTCAACGTCAATCACAACGTCACTTTCAGCGGTCTTGTCAAAACTTCCTCCGCATCACTGTTAACGCTTCCAATCTCGCATCATGTGCTTGCTTGCTTTCACTTTTACACTTGTGACAGAAGTAGGTCTCTTGGGTGCAGTGCAGGTGCCTTGGACCTGCATTCGTTCTAATGGGAAATGCGTTAAAAAGTCCCAAAAAAACACCCTATATTACCTGCGAAAACATTTTACTCACACGTTTATTTGTCTCAAATCTTCCTCAGTACAGCCTGATGTCCATTTTTTTTTAATAATGCTCCAATTCGGAGTGAAATAGACAATAAAGCGGAGCGTTCTTTGTCCGCCTTGTGATCGACAGGCTGCTACCGGGGGCGAACGTGTCGGTATCTCGGACATATCTGCTCCTCCTCCTCCTCCCTTCCTCTCCGGCTCCGCCCTCTCGTCGAGGCACGGTCACCTTCGGGGCGAAAAACAAGATGGCAGCGGCCAAAATGCCGATTGGGATTCCACAGCCCTTTAATTGCTGCGCTCTCAGCCAGCTGTCGCGGCGCGGCGTCAACATGTCACAGCGGATTCTGATGGACGTGCAGTTTCTTATTGTAACTGTAGGAATTCAGTTGCCGACGTTAGCCCAGAGCTATCGCGTGGTCGTCAATAAGTTCTGCGTCTTTTTAAATTCTGCCCTTTCTAATCGGGTTGTGGCTGCTTTTCGCCTTCTCTTTTTTGTGTGTGTGGTTTCACTAATTAAAAGAATCAACTCAAATGGATTTGCCAACTTGCAAACTTTCCGGCGGAAGGGACTACGACTGACACCCTAAAAAAAAAAAAGTACCACCGACTACACATTCTTTATAGGACATTCCTAGATGCTATCTGCCCCTGGATGAAGTGTCAGTGACGGTATCCATCCCCCCTCATCCCCTGACAGACGAGCCATGTTTTGGAGTGTCCTCTGGGCAGTCCACTTAACTGCCTGAAAAGGAACCCCTTAATCTCCACTTTCTCTTTGTTTGGACTATTATCAGGGCTGTCAGTCAGGACCGCTTTATCTTCACAGGACCCATCCACTGGCTGTTTGACGTTGGCTTAATTCTATCAAAGGTCCTTATCTGTGCCTTGCCCGGGGGTGCATCCTCGGACCCCGTGGAGCAGCCCCGACCCTGATAAGAGCAACAGGTATTACCGTAACACGGCTGTGTGTTAAATGGCTCCTTCATGCGCGTCACCGGGCTGCTGGCCCCTCCAAGCGCTCCAGTTTCGGCACCGGCGATGATCAGCGATTAGTGGAGGCAAAAAAAAAAAAGTGGCCAGGCTTTGCTCCGTTTGTGCCTTTGCGTTGTTGGTTATTGGGGGGGCGGCCCGGGCTGAAACCCGAGCTAACCGCACAACGGTTTGACGACAGATAACTGTCTTTTGGCGATGGTCTCGTGAGAGAGGCCGAACGAGTGTAATGCCGCTCGATCAGATGAGGAGCAATTACGTGGGAGGGAGCCGCCGCCTTTGAGGTGGAGGCCTACCTGCCACACCCGGCCGCCTTATAAATAAGCCCCCCGGACATGTCGCGCGCCCTCGCGCGAGAATGGCCGCCTTTCTTCATGTCCTTCTCCTCGTGACATATGGTTTGACAAAACTTGACAGGTGGGGGCAACGAGGGAAGAGTTAGCCAAGCCATGAAATTAACTCATGTAGTTTGCTTTGGCCGGCTTTATGTCAACAGGGCGAGCAGAAGAAGTAGCTTTTCAGAGTCCAGAGGAGGCGACGCTCAGAGCCGGCGCAAGGAAAGACGTTTGATTCGGCTCTTAGGGCCGCTACATTAAGTGTGTTTGAAAATAAATACGACCTGACATTGTGTCAATCTTGCTGATTTAATTAAAACCCAGAAGGTCAATTTCAGGAGATCTGGCGGATTTGTTCAAACAAATTGACAGCCGTCCTGTTTTCGCAGATTAAGTTAGATTCGGGCTTTATTGTCCCCATGGGTTCACTGGCACCCACTATTATTCGGTTAGGGCTTTGATTCTGACGGGAAACCTTCGCTAAAGCGCTTCAATATGAGCTTTCATGTGGACTGAATGAATAAGGAAATGAAACAGCGCGTCTCTGTCAGGACAGACAGACGCAATTTGTTTTTTTTGAGGATCACGAATGCTGCGCTAGTTCACACATGTTTATACCAGCTTTACATTCAGACAAAAAGAGAGAGGGAAGGTGAAAACCTGAGGTTTCGATGCAGTTACTATGGCGACCGAGCTAGAGTTGAAGTTCCTTCCCTTTCTGAAATGGGAAACCCCGAATCAGGGTTTTCACTCAGGCCCCGTTTACACGACGACGCTCTGTTTCGTCTTTCCGAATGGTTCCGCGTGCAGATTTGCGGGCGCTCGGTTTCATTGTAGCTGCGGTTCAGTTCCACGTGCACACGGGACCGCAGGGAAACTCACGTAGCGCCGTAGTACACGTGCCAGGCCGGTAGTCGGAGGTGTGACGGACCAAAACGGGCTCAGAGACGCCTGCGCAGAGTAAAACGTCAATAATGGCGTTTGTGCGGCCCCGCCGGGCAGGTGGGACGCTTGGCGGGCCTCCGAAAACTCGCTCCGTTTTCAGCTGCCGTAAACGCCGTTCCCACGGAGACGGCCAGACTAAAGTTTTGAATTTCCCGCCTGAAAACGTTGCGGGCCGCTGCAAAAAAAAAAAAAAAAGCAGTTTTTCACCGTGTCAGAACCGTGGCTGAAAAAAATGTCGGAGCTAACAATGTCTACATCTATATGTTGTAAGTTTTGAATAATGCGGGACATGAAACGCGCGTGTGTGTGTGTCACGGGGTTGATATTCTTGTGTGTCTGCTTTATGTACTCAGTGCGTGGTTGTGCGTAATTCTTTTCACTTTTTAACCACCATAATAACCAGGATCCCTTTTTTTTTTTTTTTTTTTTTTTTTTTTTTTTTTTGAATATGAATCAAAAGCATCGCATGCAAGGTCATGTACATGTAAGTTTCCTGGAAAAACAATCACGGAAAAAGACATGCGGCTTAGCTCTGTGGGAGCAGCGCAGCGCTGCCCGTATAGGTTAAGTGCAGATGTTGCAATCACAAATTGGATTTTCCGTAATGCCGTTGCTGTTACAAATGCTTAGCTTTATTTAGATTAGGAAGGGCATTGCCCATTACCAACAGGCTTCGGGCACAATGTCTGCGCTCCAGGGATTAACCGCAATTTATGCTTTTATTTGGTTGGCGCGGTGGCGGCCAAGAACGGAAAAAAAAAAAAAACTTTCTCAAAAGTCATAGTTACAAGGCAAATTACCCACTTATTTTATTTTGACTTACCCCGTCACCACAAGCAAGCGAAAGGGTTGTTAGAGACGCTGGGTTATAAACACTTGGTGCTTGAAATATGGTCATTAGTGTTATCATTGTGTCCCGTGCTGTTTACCCTTGGCAGACAAGTCACTGAGTCTCTCTAACCATCAGTTTGAAGGTTATTTTACAGAGGCTGCGAGCGGACGGGGGTGCAATCATGCCATGGCCACACTCAAGCGGGCCAGATTTGAGCATTCTGGATATGCTTGACTTGATCATTTTCCACAATGGTCCTCAAAAAATGGTCAGCAATTGCCCCACCAATGAAACGGGATCCCCTTTGTAATTAAAGCCAGTAGAAAATTGGATCATTTTTTGCCTGGACAGCTTTCACATTCCAGCCTAATATGGCGCTGAGGGCTTTTGAAGTCCGACCCAAATTATACCTTTCATCAGCCAATCATAAGAAAATGGCAACCTGACATTCACAATCGCAGCTTGTCCCCCTTCCCCTCCCTCCGTCCCCCCAGCCGGAGTCCATTTAATCAAGGTGGATCGCGTGATGCCCTTTTGACAAATCAGCGATGAATGCTGGAATTATGATTTCGCCCCGCACAACTCACGGAATATTTTATTCTCTGGGCTCAAAGGGGACATTTTCCCTTCATCCACCAGGAGCCAAATGTATGTAATTACCTCTTTGCCTCTTATTGGTTCAGACGATTTACCTCTTCAGTGATCCCTGGGTAATGCCGCGCGCTGCAGCCTAAATGTCAGGTCTCGCGTGATGTAAACTGTCGCCGTGGCGGCACGCTGGAAAATCCTTTCCGGGGGGGGAACCTTTGCGGCGTTTGGCGTGTCACGTAAACGCAGCTGAAGCCTGGCTGTGACCTTTAGGGGCAAAACCCCCCTCCCAAAAAAACTGGCATCCTCTCTCTTTCTTCACCTTGAATTTAACCATAAGAACTATTAGAATCTCATGCTTAATTTGCAAAATTTCATATGCGCGTCCTTTCCTGGCCAGCTAAGGAAAAGAAACACTTTAGCTGGACTATAAAACATTTACTGCAGACGCCAAAAATACATAAACCGGCTTAATTTCATAGGCTACAATTTCTCACATTGCTTCATGACCGCTGTGACGGACTTTTATACATTAATAATTTTGCTTCGCCCTCTGAGCTCAGGTTTAGCACATTTCTTCAGGATACTAACTGTGGCATAATTTTTTTTTTTTAATCAGTTCTTGCTTTGCGGCCAAAAAGCACAACCTCTGACCAGCCAGGTCAAAGGTCAAGTCATGCTTGAGTTCAAATGTTTGTGCTCAATTTTTAAGATATTCTTCTGAAGCATTCCAAAGATACTGTAATCACAAGAATGAGATGGACAGATTAATTAAAAAAAATAAAAAATAAAAATATATACAGCTTTACATAGGGATAACAAACTAAAACTGTTAAAAAAAATTAAATATATAAATGATATATTTTTTTCTTAGTCACCTCATATCCTATATAAGCTGGATATAAAATCTACAGTATCTCTGAATTTTTCTTCTTTTTTTTTCTTTTCTTTTTTTGTAGCTTTACCGCTGATCGAAACCACAACCAAACATTTTCAAACAAATAGAAACTAAAGTAAACCTGCTTTAAACAATTCAAACTGGACTGAAATTGGGGCGGGCGAAAAAAGAAAAAAGAAAAAAAAAAACGAAAACAGATGAAAAACGCTAAGCCGTAACAGCCTCGCCGACTCAAACAAGCGCATTCACGCCGACACGTCGGTTGTTGGTGGAGGGTGGGGGGGCCAGGAACTGGGGTACGGGGGGGGGGGAATGGAAGCATTTACAGAGCAGGTCGCTGATCCTCCCATTGCCTCATCCTCACTTGACAGACGTAATGCTGAGCGCTCACACATGACTTGATTATGGGCGTCCGCGGGCTTGCCGGCAAAAAAAAATCACGCCGCGGCCGCTTAGGTGACGCGCTGCGTTTTTTTTTCCCCTCCCCTCCAGGCCTCCCCGTTTTTGCATAACCTTGCCGACTCGTCGCGCACAAACTCCGCCGGGATGACGATGGGCCGCCGCAGCTCCGCCAAGCATGTGCTTTTCTGCTGAGAGGCTGCCGGCGCACCACCGTAACCCCTCGAACAATGGCCGCCATTATGCACGTCTGCCGTACCGGCATGCAGCTCCGCCTCAGAACAAACCAAACTCCTCGGAGACGCTCCAAGGCAACATGAACCAATTTGTGCGTCGACGGGTTTTCCTCCCGCGCTCAACCTCGCGCTCGGGCCCGGGCGCGTCGCAAGCGGCTTCGCCCGCTCATAAGTAGGCAAATAGGGAGAGGAGGAGCGGGGAGAGAGGAGCCCCGGCGGACAACTGGAACCATATGGATGCGGTGAGGAGTAACTCATCTTGTGACAACACGCACACACTCACACACACACACACACACACACACACCTAAAGAGCCCACCCCCGCCCCCCCAACTCCAAGCCAGAGTCCCACTCTGTCTCATGTCACAGCCGTTCACGAAAGACTGCAACTGGAGAAGGTCAATCGGTGGCCAGGGCCAAGAACAAAGTGATCCTGATTTTTTTTTAAAAAGAAAAAAAAAAGGCGCATGCGGGATCCGAGGAGGAAATGGGTTTTGCCGCCAAACACTCAATTACACGTAATTACAATAATTCAACCTTGGAAGATGGTTTATTCCATTTTTTTTTTATGAGGGTTCACTCTTTCATGTCCCATCGCGGGGAAGGAGGAAAGACAGGAGGGTGGGTGTGGGAGGGGGCGGGAGGGGGTGGGATGCGGCGCGAGCGGGCATCGTCAACGGCGACGGGCATCATCGTGAAACAGATACCGGGTCCCTCATCTGAACGCTTTCATCCCCCTTCCTCCCCATCAATGTC
>CAAKHG010041545.1:36181-66181 GCA_901007715.1 Dactylopterus volitans | reverse complement strand
TGACCATGAGAGGGGACTGGGGGGGGGCTTCAGAAACGTGTTCATGCAGACACACCTGATGATTTGTTCCACATTCTAAATCATCATAACACAGACTTTTTAGAGTGGGACGTTTTTTTGGACTGTGACTTTCCGCATCCCTCCAGGTGGAGTGGCTGAAGAACGAGGACACCATAGATCCATCGCAGGACTCCAACTTCCTGATCACCATCGACCACGATCTGATCATCAAACAGGCCCGGCTCCTGGACACGGCCAACTACACCTGCGTGGCTCGTAATGTGGTGGCCAAGAGACGCAGCAGCACGGCTACTCTCATTGTTTACGGTAACGCGCAGTTTCCCCTTGACTTATTTGTTGCACCCCACACGGAAGGATGAACTCAGAGCTAGTCTCCTTTCATGTTGGCCGCGGGTTACATCAGGGTAACCGTGACGCAGAACCGTGAGATGTGCTGCACACCATCAAGGCCACATCAAAATATCCCGGTTCGATTCGGTCTGGCGTTGCACCGTGTTGAGTGATAGCAGGTCACATGCGAATGAGAGAGGCTGATATTTTCATAACCAAATGTAATTCTCGGATTATACACTTGCACTTTTATGTTACATGATGGTAAAACTTTGGAAACCATACTCGATATTTACACACCAGAATGGATCTATGATTATTGAATATGCGATTGATAAACTGCAGGTTCATGCAGTGAATACTCATTCCTGGGAGCTGCTTCATTGATGCTTTTAGCTTTTAGCTGCGATGATTCTCATTACACCAAGTGGTTACTCTGTCTTCACCTGTGTGTCTCTCTGCCAGTGAGTGGAGGCTGGTCTTCGTGGACCGAATGGTCGGAGTGTAACGCTCGGTGTGGGCGGGGCTGGCAGCGACGGACACGCAGCTGCACCAATCCTGCACCTCTTAACGGCGGAGCCTTCTGTGAAGGCCCACCTTTCCAGAGAGTGGCCTGCACCACCCTGTGCCCAGGTGAAGACATACTACTCACCTCTAATATATAGAACGTCCTCAGGTAGTCATGCACTGGAATGTCTGGAAATTTCCCAAATGGGCCGTTTTATGGGAAGTACTGAAATGGATTTAGAAGCATTTCCGATTCCTACTTAAATTCAGCGCGTCTGCTCGGGAGGTTCAACTTCAGAGGGCTACTTCCTTTCAAAAAAGTTACACTAAAAAAAAAATAAAAAAAAACAACTTCAGCCAACCAGGAGGGAATAACATTCTGGCATGCGTCGACTTTGACTGCATCACGGGAAGTGGCTAGCATCAGCGTCACAGTGTGCTGTCTGATTGACTGTCACACTTTTGCTGGCACTTATTGCTTTGCAGCTGTGTGTCAGACCGCCCTGACGCAGAACAAAGCCTCCGAATGCATCTGCAATTTTCACTTAAATCTGTTACATATGCATCATGCCGTGCCCTAACGACATGCTTCCCCTCTACCTGCAGTGAAGACGAATTTTGCTGTTGATTATTTTTAAATTGACTTCCACCTCTCTCTCATGCCTTCCTTCCAGTGGATGGAGGCTGGACCGAATGGGCAAAGTGGTCTGCCTGTGGGACCGAGTGCACCCACTGGCGAAGCCGCGAGTGCCAGGCCCCCCCGCCCAGGAACGGGGGAAAGCATTGCAGCGGCAGCATGATGGAGAGTAAAAACTGCACTGAGGGGCTGTGTGCACGCAGTAAGTCAGCCCATCATCACATTTGAATTGGTTAGGCTGTTAAATGCCATTAAATATTTGATGAATTGATGTATCCCTACCTTCATTCATATAAATCGGCCTGTGTTGGACTTTATTGCACTATGCAAATGCAGCAGCTCAGCTGCTTGATGTCCGAAAGAGCATATTGTCTCAAAGGCATCTACGGTACAATTGCTGGCCTGATAATAGAAAATCTTGCAGGCAGTGATTCCTTTTCCGTATTATAAGGTTCTTTGCGTTTCAAAGCTATTTTGTGCAGAAATGTATTTCCAGGGCGTTTGGCCGCTGCAGCGGCGCCGGGGAGAGCATGAATGATGTAGGGAGAGATGAAACGAAAAACAGCTAAATCTCTGACAGATGTTCCGTGAAGGGAAATTTAGGTTCACAAAGAGAAAAGGCAAGTGATCCACATCTAAAAAGCACAGATGGAGAGGAAGAGATGGAGCGAGTGTGGCGCGCTCAGAGTGGGAAGCAAGCATGACACAGCCAAGTCGAAAATTAGCACAGGGATGAGCATATGAGAGTGAGTCAGACTTGCACTGACACCCAATGTGCAGCCCGTGATGAGCTGGGAGGAATCCAGCTGACAGCGCATTAGAGTCTTAGAGACGTACATCCAGCCGGGCAGTGAGATACACTGGAGCACACGCTTAGAAGACGTACACAAAAAGGCGCAAACCAAAACGGCCAAGCATGCAGACAAAACTCCCGTAAACGTGAGCCGCTGCGGTGTGCCCGCGCGGAGGAGCGCCTTTTCCCCAGCTCGACTCCATCTAGACGCGCACGCGAGCCCCGGCGCGAACAGGCCTCCGCGGACGAGCCCCGGCTAGACTAATGCGCCGATTCGGATTGGGCGGTACGGAGCGGCGCGTTCTCAGGAGGTCGTCAGGAGAAAGCTCCCTCAAGTGACTCCGACAGAGGGGGAGAAGATGAGAGGCACTGGACTGTGGAGGATCTGTGAATGTGTCACTTGGCATACTACTGGTTACTCATGGACTTGTTTTCACAATTCTTTATTTATTTATTCTCTTTTTTTTTTCTTTTTTTCTTTTGTCTCCTGCCGTTCTTCGCATCTTTTGCTCCAAACAAACAATCGGTGCTCCGTCTCATGCACAATAATCCCTCTGAGGATAAGCTAAATACAGCAGTCATTCATGTAAGATTCATTAACACACCACAAACTGTCATCTTCGCGCGGTTTGTAATTAGTGCTGGATGAATAGGAGAGTCTGGAATTTGGTATTTTGATGATGCATAAGGAGACAAGGTTTGGGATGTGGCACCCTGAAAGATGGTTTTGACTTTCACCGGACCCCTCAGCGATGAATCATATTGGGGATGTCTCAGAAAAGTGTGTCTCTGCCGGGAACAAACTGACATGTTTTTTGGGGGTTGTTTTTTTTTGTTTTTTTTTTAAATCATCAGATGGAGGTGATAACACATCATGTGGGCTGTGTAGAGAGATGTCAGCAGGGTTGTGGTCTCCCTCATGTGCAGCACATCCCCTGCATCCCTACTCTCTGCTCATCACTCTCATTCAAGGGGCAATTATCTGTCTCAGTCATTTCTGATCGCTTTTGATAGTCATTTTCTCTGTTTACATTATATAAGCATTTATGCCCAACTCGCACATTCGTGCTGCTGCCGTTTTTGCGTTTTATTTCTAGAGGAAGTTATTAATATATATATATATGTTCTTTCTTAGAGGTTTCCTTCTCGCAGCGTGCCTTTTATGTTTACATTTTCATAATGATGAGCTATTGTTTATGTTTCCTTTTCTTCTTTGAGTTATTGTATCTTTGATTTGCATAACAACTAGTCCATCCAATTTTATGTTTTTTTTCTTTCTTCTCTTGTTTTTTCTCCCGTTCAAACAGATAGAAAGATTTCTATTGAACATGCAAGCCATCGTAAGTTCACCTTCCCTTAACTTCCATCTGTTGCCACTCACTGTTAGCCTTCTTTCATACTTGTGTGTGTGGTTATGTGTGTGTGTGTGAGTGTGTGTGTGTGTGTGTGTGTGTGGGGGACGCAGGATGGGTGAGGTTGTGGAGGGCGGGGGGGTCTGTCTGCAGGCACATACAGGTTAGGAGTCCGAACATCTGTGTTAGCACGTGGCGTTGGTTGCGTGCAGCATTTTATGTTGAGCCTGTCTATCTACACTTTGCTGTCATGTCAGATTGAGGTCAGCGGAGACGTGCCTCACCTTCTTGTCTGGCCTGCTTATGAGTGTTGTGATCCCATCTTGCCGGATATGTAAGCGTCGAATAGGTGTCTGAACTTGCTCGGCGTTAGCGCGCCGCGCCGCGCCGCGCCGCGTGGCTTACGTAACAGCCTGCCTCGGTTGTGGGAAAGACGGCGGCTTAATAGATGTCGGTGTAATGTAACAAAATGCACAAGAACTATTAATTTTCACCCTAACCCGACATGACAGAGGGGAAAGTCTGCGAGCCCTGTTAACAGACAGGGCAACATGACATGCCTCGAAGCTGAGACCCTTTGATCTATAGGCTTTGAGGTGGAAGCGCAGCACTTGGCGGGGAAAAAAAACAGTTGATTTCTGCCTGACTTTCAGTTAATCTATGATATAGTTTAAATTTGAAGTGATGGTAATTCCTCTAGCTCAATGTGACGTGGGCTCAGGGGAGAGCAGCCACGGTAATGCACCTAATTCGCTATTGTTCCGTTTCTGGTAATAAGTGCGGACGGCTGTCAGATTTGGTTCCATCGCGCCACGTGAGCACGGGAGCTCTCCTCTGCCAGCCCGTCTGCCTCCGGCTTTTCCTCTCCTCCACCCTTTCTTACACTCTCATTGCTTCTCTGTAGTGGTTTCCTTCAACTTTTTTTTTTTTTTTTTTTGTTTTGGGTTTTTTTTTTTTTGCTCCCCAGGCCTCCTCTCTCCTCCTCACCACACTTTTTTAAAAATCCCTCTGTCCTCCCGACAACTCACAGCCCCGTCCTAGCTTCCTCCCATCCCTGCCGCTCGCACCTCCTCCTATCTATCCAGCTTCCCGCTCCTTCGTTCCTCTTCGTCTCGCGCCCAGCCTGGCTTCCTCGTCTTCTCCTGCTTTCCGCTGTGGCGTGGCCCGGCTCACGTGTCTGAGTTTGGCCTGGCTCCGCTAGTGTTGGGGAGTCAAGGCTAAGCAGGCTGTGGTGGGCCAGTCACAACCAATCACGCAGCAGGAGAAGGAGGAGAGAGAGCCCGACGGGGAGCAGGTGAACTTAAGGCCAAGCACCCTCCCCACCCTTCCTCCCTCCATGCTGCCTTGATGTGTCAGATGCGCCTCCTGCAGGCCAGGAGGAACTACTTTTACTGGATGATTAGAAATGATGTGGCTTAAAGTAGGTGTTCCCAAAGAAGAAGCCAATCTCCAGAAATAGAATCAGATTTCAGAATTACTTTAAAGAACCTACTTTTTCTCATGTTCAAGAGCAAATGTATTATTTATCACTGGGCAGGGAATTTCAAAATAAACGCTTACTTAAAGAACAGACTATAGATCAATGTTTTCAATTTGTATTGACGATATAGGATCGTTATTCATTGGTTCGATGGATCGTTACACCCCTAAATGACAGTAATGAGCATATAGTGTGTCCAGCCATGTCATTAGTCAAGTTTAACATCGAAATGTCAATAGAAATTACCAACATGGCAGCAACAAGGAGCATACTCAGTACAACAGTTTACACTTAAACCATTCTGCTGTTGGCATATATTAATTACTGTTCATGAAATAGCTACAATTTTGATGCCGTTAAGTTTTGTTGTGCTTTTATTTCAATTCATTTTTGAAATAGGACATCGAGGATAAAGGGTGTTGGTCTGTGAAATGCCTGTTTTAAGGTTTGCAGGCTGAAAACTTTGGGAACCCCTGAACTAAGTTACGATCAAATTTAACACTGGATACACACCAACGGGCATGTTCCCAGAGCCAACAGGTTCAAGTCTATCTTAAAACAACTCGCGGGTGATCATATGTGGAGTGGAAGTATTATTGGTCACTGGGATTATTCCTCCCTTCCCTACTGGCTGTGAAGTTAATGATGTTAATGTAGTTCCAATTTAGCAGATGGAAAGCAAAATCCACAATTCATGTTCGTTACGAAAATGCACACTGATGTTCAGCCAAAGTTAAAATGTGGCTCCGGTTGATTCAGTAAAGAAATAAATATTTTGAGTACTTACGCTGATCCAACTTTTTTTTTTTTTTTTTTATAACTCCTGCTGTAAATACCTCAACTCTGCTGATGCTAACTGTTCCCCCTCTTTCCCAACTTTAACACCTATCAATCACAATTGAATTAACAGACACTTTCGTGATCATCGCTTTATTCTCTCATCGCATTTGCAGGTGTGTGTCTTTTTATGAGGTCTTGACCGTTTGTCCCTTTCTAACCCCGTCCAGCGCTGGCCCCAGGTATGGGCGTAGCAGTCTACGCTAGTCTGATGGGGGCCCTGCCGCTGTGTGTGATACTGGTGCTGTGCGTCGGCGTGCTCGCCTATCGCCGCAGATGCCGCCATCTCCACGGAGACATCACGGATTCCTCATCCGCTCTCACCGCTGCCTTCCACCCTGGCAACTACAAGCCTCCCAGACAAGGTGGGTTCACACATACACGCTATGCACGTGGCGTTTCTCAGGCTTTCTCATTTTTGCGTTCAGTCTCACAACCCGGCTTGTTCTTACTCCCCCGCGCGGGGCCACGTCTTTGCCCTTAATTCTATCATCACGCTGTTATTTATATCGTCTCGTAAATTAATTCTTTTTGTACCATTATCTCGTCTCGCTTTGACACTCGTCCATTCTTTACTGCGATACTTTTTTTTTTATCACAGTTAAAGCATTTGTCATAGTATCTCCTCTCTGGTTCTGGGCGTCAAATAATATTTAGCACCATTAATCCCTTTCGCTTGTGTCACTCTTTGCACTCTCAGATGGACCTGTGTCATTTCCAGTGATAAGAGCAGCTTCTCTTATGCTCTGTGTCCGCAGATAACCCTCATACTCTGCATCCCTCAGCTCCTCCGGATCTCACAGCCACGGCAGGGGCTTTCCGGGGCCCTCTCTTCTCCCTGCAGCAGGGGGTCAACGACAGCCACCACAAAATCCCCATGACCACTTCTCCCCTGTTGGACCCTTTGCCCAGTCTGAAAATCAAGGTGTACAACTCCTCCACGCTTTCCTCTCTGGAGCTACCGGCTGACATGTACTCAGCAGACGGGGAGATCCTCAGCCTGAAGTCGGTGGGAACCGTGGGCAGAGAGCGCGACTACCACAGCCACACCCTGTCCAGAGAGCCCGGGCTGAGCACCAGTGCCACCCTGGGTAACCTGGGGGGGCGCCTCACCATCCCAAACACAGGTAATTCGCAACAAATAGTCACCAATTAGGAACCAGTATTGTTTGGTTCATCATAGACAGCATAAAACATGACACCTTCTCCCTTTAGGTGTGAGTCTATTGGTCCCACCGGGCACCATCCCTCAGAGGAAGTTCTACGAAATGTACCTCATCATCAGCAAGTGGGACAAAATGACGTAAGCGGCCGCCGTCTCTCCTCCTGGGTGTCACTCATCTCCTTTGCAGCCACATGAAAGAACAGACCTCATTCTCAGCTCTCTCTCGAACCGAGAACCATTCGATGTTTATTTGCGTGTTCTGTCACTTTTGGGGGTTCATTTCTTGCCAATTTTAGGAATAATTGATATGCAGTTTGCCTCAAACGCCAGCGCTTTTCAAGTAGCCACGTTGCCATGACGGCCGTTTGTAAATCAATTGTGATGGCTTGGGCAACTGATGGCAACACCTGGTTTTTGTATGTGTGTGTATTTATGTGCGTGTAGGCTACCCTCAGAGGGCAGTCAGACTGTATTAAGTCCCGTGGTGAGCTGCGGACCATCTGGGATGTTGCTGAATCGCCCTGTGGTCCTCACTTTGCCCCACTGTGCCCAGTTAGACACACCCACGCCTGACTGGACACTCACACTCAAGACCCAGACCCACCAGGGAGCATGGGAGGTGAGACCACATCTGATTGCTGTCTAATAATCCCTCAGGCTTTTGAGGCATCTTTTTTCTTTTTTTTTTTACCCTACTTCTATCATTTTTCCAGGAGGTGCTGACAGTGGGAGAAGAGACTTTGTCGTCTCCGTGCTACCTGCAGCTGGAGGAGGAGTGTTGCCATGTTCTCATGGAGCAGCTGGGAACATACGGCCTGGTGGGCCAGTCCTGCCCTCCGCAACCTGCCTGCAAGCGCCTTCAGTTGGCATTGTTCGCCCCCCGAGCACCCTGCCTCTCCCTGGACTACAGCCTGCGTATTTACTGCATCCATGACACCCCACATGCACTCAAGGTGCTGCTTGTGTGTCTGTCAGTCTTCTTTGTTTGCATCTCCGTCTCCCTGCAGCTTTATCACTCTGTTTGTCCAGCTGTTTGTTTATCTACTTGCTTTCTCTCGGTTCTGTTGCCTTCCCTTGCTTTTTCATTTCGTTTAATGTGTGTTTGATGTCTCTGTTGCGTCATTCTCTTTCATTTGTAATGTCAACAAAGGCAGTCTGAGGCTTTAACACAGCTGAAATCAATATTTGTACCGAATGACACCATGAAGTCATGGAGAAGTTTCAGCTCATTGGTTTGCTGTCGAGTCTGCAATGTCGAGTCTGCAATTCTAATGCTCAGTTTGAAGCATCACATCTGAAAAGGTTAACTGAAATGTCCACATTGGGGAAGAAAAAAAAATCCCAAGAACATTTTACATGCTTTTTAGTTAATGCTGTTTATTGGGTTTGGAAACAGCTTTTACAAGCACGTTTTGAGGTAGACATTTAATCACTCTCAATCTTCGGCTCCACTGCACAGATGTAAGGTTTAATTCAAGTAAAAAAAATATAACGTAGACAGCAGATGAGAAGCAGGCACGTGTGGACAGATGAAAAGACGGCGCCTTTCATTGAAGTAATGCAAGAAGGAAACATAAAGGCCACGGAGTGAGGGGCAGCTGCCGTGAAACGCCGCCATGTACCAAGAGATGCAGAAATGCATGCTAAAGGTCGATTTACATACTTTACTAAATTCTGAAAACAAACAACAGCGTATGGGCTTCAGAGCACAAACCAAAGCGCCTGTCATTGCACTGTCTGCACCTGCTCCTGATATTTGGTAAGTGGAAACGTGAAAAAAGTTGGCTTCATCTTTGGCCCGTTATCTGAGAGCAGGGTTCAGATTTGTGATTTGTGATGGCAAGCCGACTATTGTTTTGCGTGGTTCCCACCTGCTCTTATATCAACGAATGCAGGCTGAAGCTGCTCGGCTGTGTAGTGACTTTCATGCTGTTGGAATGCCGCAGGTCTAACCTAAATGCCTAAATTAAATTCTGGTCGCACATTCTGACGCCTCCTGTGCCACTGGAAGCAAAGCCTGCACAGCAAAATATGCAACCTCACCGATGTTGTATATTTTCCCTCTCTCACAATTTGCTGAATGCGTTCATAGACCAGCTGGAGTAGTAAAGATGCGCGTGCCACGTGCGGCTTACTGTCGCATGATGTTCACACGATGTTAAATTTAGAGACACCAACTGTACAGAACGCAGAGCTCTTTTTAATGGTGCATTTTAAAGATGTTGAATCCGTATAAAGTTCATTTCGCTGAAATAAGCCTGTCTTCTCCCTGCAGGAGGTGCTGGACCTGGAGAGGAGTCTGGGTGGAGTCCTGCTGGAGGATCCCAAGCCACTGCTCTTCAAAGACAGCTACCACAACCTGCGCCTGTCCATCCACGACATCCCCCACGCTCACTGGAGAAGCAAACTGCTGGCCAAGTACCAGGTGAGACTCTCGGAAGCGCGATGTGGCGACCGTCAGCGACACACTGTAAACTGCAGGCCTCCGCCAAGATCCGTGTCATTTTTCAGGAGGAACTGTCCATATGCGGAACCCCAAATCTGACCGTGCTACCAACAGCCTGGTAGTTTTCTTTTGTTTTGTGTAATCCTGCTGGGAGGAAGGCACTTCGTCACCAAAGCAAACACGCTGCGGTTTTTAAGTTAATGCCCACTAGGTATAATGAGTTTCACTTCGGCCGCACTCCTCCCCCAAGTGTGGTGAAAATCGGCTCAGTAATTTTTTCGGAAATCTTGCTAACAAATTGGCGTATGCAGGTGAAAACGCAACCACCATCATAAAACCATTCATTGGCTTCCAGTGTTGCTTTGACAGGGAAAAGCAACGACCGGAAAACCCCAAAAAATATGGTCCGACAACTCCTGAATTCGGTTCAGGAGAACGTCCGCGCTCTCAGAAAATACAGCCGGCAAAGTTTATACAAATCACTGCTGCTGTAAACATCCAAACGCTGCTGCATTTCCTCAGCGGCGGCGGCACAGAGATTGCAGTCTGAACCCGTTCTGAATAAACAAATAGGAAATCTGATAGTGGACCTAATTTATGGACAGTGCACTTTGGAAATAAATTGTGCACTGACACACAGAGACCCAGCTGGTGGGTATTAAAATAAAGCATATTGCACAGAATGGAAACCCGTGTTCTAGATCTCTCCTGATTGTGCTGCTCAGGACGCGGACAAGTTTAATCACAGCGCAGACAAAATTTTTCATCCCTTAGACACCTTTTTTCTTTTTCTTTTTTTTTCTTTTTTCGCTACCAGGAGATCCCGTTCTATCACATTTGGAGTGGCAGTCAGAGACCCCTGCACTGCACCTTCAGCCTGGAGAGAGGCAGCCTGGCTGTGTCGCAGCTCACCTGCAAGATCTGCGTTCGACAGGTGGAGGGAGAAGGCCAGATATTTCAGCTGCACACGGACATCCAGGAGGTAACGCTGGCGGCGCCGCGCGGACCCCGCCGTCGTCGGGAGCACAACACAAAGTTTGGTCTCAATGCTTTTCACGCTCTCTGTCAATCCAGACTCTACCGCCACACTCGCCCCTCCCCTCCGGAGGAAGCTGTCTGCCTTCTTCTCAAGTGGGACCCTATGCCTTTCGCTTGCCTGACTCCATCCGCCAGAAGATCTGTGCCAGTCTGGATGCACCCAGCGCTCGTGGGTGTGACTGGAGATTGCTGGCGCGCAGTTTAGGCTTTGACAGGTCAGGTCTACCTCAAAAAGTTTTACACGCGGAAAAATGTTGATGCTCCAGGGTTCCTAGTTTTGAGTTTCAGGTGATAACTCAGAATTTGTGTCAAAGGTGGCGTGTGGATGCTCCCTGTCTGATATCCGTTATATGATGTTACGGTTTAAAATCAGCCCAGTGTGAGGTTTGGGGTTTAGGTTAAGTTAAACAGCAAGTTTAGACATGCAGATGTTGTTTTATATCCTGGTCATTATCATCACAATTTGTAAATGAAGGCTTGAATATTGTTAACTTTTATCTGGCTAACCCAGCGGTGTCAATCCTGATGGCTTGTTGGGTCTCATTTTTGGACCACAGCTGCAGGTGTGGCAGCAATATCCATGAAAATTTAGTGGTTTAAAAATTCTTGTGTTAAATTGTCGGTAGTAACACTGCAATGGGCGTTTGTCTCATCTCCTCAGGTACTTGAACTACTTTGCAACAAAGCCCAGCCCCACAGGTGTTCTACTGGACTTATGGGAAGCTTGTCACCAAGGTGACGCAGACCTGGTTTCTCTGGCGACGGCACTTGAAGAGATGGGCAAAAGCGAGGTGCTAGTTGTCATGACGACGGATGGGGATTGTTGATTGGTCAAGGAACAAGGGAGCAAGCAAGACGGAGGAAAAAAAAAATCTGAATACCTGCCTATGAATATGCACAAAGCCCCAGAGCATTTTGGTTCCCTCACATGTTCTGTATTACCTCTGCTTCATCCCCCGTCATCTCGTCATCTCAGCCACCTTGATCAGCCACTGTAGCTACATTTACACCACAACCCATTCCCATGTGGGCCATCCAGTGATAACTGATAACCTGATTCAGCTGGAATCTTCCAAAGCAATGGTGCATCTGCAAGATTCGAAACCAATCTGAGGTCACAAAGGCGTGAAATAAGTGTAAAACCATCTGTCGTGCGGCGTTGACTGTCTCCTCTCGGAGATTCAAAATGACCACAGTCATGTATATAAATAGCAGAGCTTTCAGACAAACAGAAGATGTCATGTATTCAGCCCACTTAAGTACGCACAACAGCAGAAGTGCTAACGCGGGAGCGGCCGCGTTTCAGTAGCAGGATGAAAGTGCATGATTAAACACCATCTCACCTCTGATCAGGGGCTTTTTTTTTTTTTTTTTTTTTTTTTGTGTTTCCGCAGACCTCCATTGTCATTCTGGGTGTGCAGTGATACCTGTGTGCCACCTCCTCAGGCTACAGATACACTCAAGCACACACACAGGCGCGCACACACACACACATGCGCGTAAGCTGGTCGTGAATCGGCCGTGAGTCGGATAGGCCTGAGCTTTCTTGTCCGGCCTCCTTGACGAATCGTACGTGGACGGACCCCTTCAGGGTTTGAGGGGCCTGAGCGAACGTGTTGCTTCAGGCTCAAAAAAAAACCTTAAAAATAACAACAACAACAACAACAAAAATCGTTGCCTCTTCTCTGTGGTAGGTGGATGGATGTTGAAGTTTGTTTCAGAATTGGCTGATACGCAGGCCAATTCGCTCTTTTTAATGTAAAAACAAATGCCTCAAAGCCTTGGCATATCCCTCCGACTCGCAAGGGTGTTCCTCTTTCATCTCTCCCTCCTCTCCTCTATCGCTCCGCCACACTCCTCCCATCTGTTGAGACTAAACAGGGGGAGAGCTTTCTGGTCATCCCTTAAAAGTTTCCTTTGGGGAACGCTCTTTAAGTTATTATCCATATTTGTGGATTGTTTTTGTTTTCATCGCCATCACTGCTGATGATCACGTAGAACCTGTTTTTCATCTTTCTTTTTTTTTTGTTTGTTTTTTTCAAGCCGAGCTGCTGCGTACTATTTCTGATCCTTAGTGGACGCGGCCCCGTTTGGAGAGTTAGCCGCACAGCCAGCGTCCCAGTTGTGAATAACAAAACTGTTTGTTCTTTTTTTTTTTTTTTTAATGTTGTGTATCTATTGGAAATGTAAAATATATTCTGTGAAACATGATTAGAGGTGGTCAGGTGTCCAGGTGAATATGCTGTGCGCTGTGTTTCGTAGGCGTTTTTTGCTTTGCTGTAACTGAGGGCTGTTTCCACTGTGCAGAGAAGAATTTTTGCAGAATAGTTTAGTCTTGAATCAACTAGGCAGCAAGGGACCGTAACATTTACCTCACCACTAACCGCCACATGTTTTAATCTATTCTCTCTTATCATTTATCTGAGTCCATCTGTCTCACCAATCACCATGTATAACTCATTACATCTCCCCTCCTCTCAGTTTGTTAACCTTTATAATAAGCCGCCTGCTTTGTGGTCAGGGTCCTCAAGCTAATTGCATTATCAATATTGTTCTGTCAGTTATTGTTAGACGGGAATTGAAATGCTGAATTCTGTAACATTGTCATTACTGTACTTTCATACTGTATATTACTGAGGGTTTTTCTTCCTCAAAGCAAAAAAAAAAAAAAAAGGAAAAAAGTGTTCATATCTTTGAAACCACTAAACCAAAACAGGCAGTATCCCTCCTTTTGAGCAGTGAGTCATGTCACTGTTTTGTGTGAATGGACTGAAACAAAAAAATGTGTGTGTGTTTGTGTTTCTGTGTGTTAGAGAGAGTGGACAGGTGTGTGTGTGTGTGTGTGTGTGTGTGTGTGTGTGTGTGTGTGTGTGTGTGTGTGTGTGTGTGTGTGCGTGTGCGTGCGTGCGTGCGTGCGTGTGTGTGTGTGCGCGCGCACGTACAGTATGTGCATACACTTAAGATCTGTCATTTCTCTTTATAAGTGCTATGCAAGTACAAAAGAAAAGAAAAGCATTTTGACTTCTTTTGTTCCCTGGAAGAGTAATTCTATTTTTTCAGATGATCAGGGCATTGACAGGGTTTTTGATTTTGTATCCTAAAAGTGGTTTAACAGTCATTTAACACTTTTGTGATGCCAGCGTTGGGAATGTGTGGGAATTCTCCAACTGAAGAATGATTACTGGCAAGAGGACGCTACTGATGAAAAAACACATGTGGGGACGGGGGGGGGCGGGGGGGATAACACAGTGGTTACAGGACAAGTCGTGAGTGACATCATGAAGTGGAGCCCTGCGGGTCTTCGTCCAGGAGGTCATATGGGAACACGTTCTGCGATTTGGGTCCCTGAGGACTGCAGGAGCGCCCTCTCTCTCAAATCTTTCACAGAGACTGGCTCGCAATAGACCACCGGTGTTTGCTCACACAGATTTCTTGAGTATCTGTTGGATCACAGGTCTGGATTGTTTGTGCCGGAGAAGGATTGGATTCCTCTTCGTTCCCATCAAAGAGAAAAATGAAGCCTTTTGTTGGAGAAGTCAGACATTTTTACAAAACAAAAAAAAAAAGGATTCAGTGACATTTTATCTCTGTAAAGTACCAATTGTAAATAAACATCTAGCCTTCTTACCTGTAACTAAATATAATTTTTATGCAATAAATTATATTTCTTAGTTTAAAAAGGAGGTTTTTTTTGTTTGTTTGTTTGTTTGTTTGTTTTGTTATTGAATTAAATCCTCGTCATTGCAGAAATTAACAAAGCCGGAGCTGTTTGCTTAAAATCCATCAACCGGATGACATGCTTCGCTGACACTCGCCGGCTGCACGAAATCACTGTTAAATTGCAGCCCTGTTTTTATCAATTACATCCCGTTTTGACAGAGAAGACAGAGCTGCTCAACGTCTCCTCACACCTCACTGGAAAATTCCCGTAAGGTCCATTTAGCTTTGAAAGCTTTTAACTGGCACGTTGTCTGGCCTTCAAATTAACAAGGTTTAAAGACTCTAATCGTGGCCTTTAAGGACTGACTCAGGGCATCTAAGGTGAGCCTTGGAATTTCAGCTTTTTTTTTTTACAAGTACAGGATATGAGAGGGACCGGGGGGGGGCTCATCGGATCAGACTCTTACACGGAATAAAAGCGGCAGTGAGTCATCTGCAGTGAGAGCACGCAGCAGTGTGTTCTCAATGGTAAGCAACATTTTGCACCTGTTTCATTGGCTACATTGCTTATGGCGGACTTTGATACCAGTGCACGAGTTACCTGAACCTTGTATAATTCATAAAGTGGCGGTATAAAAGCTGAGTGCATCTTCAGCCCATCTCTAACCTCGGCACAGGACGTGTTTCTAGCAAACAAACGGAAAGTGAGATTTGTATTATTCAGAGGAGTGTGTTATGTGGTTACAGCACATGTACACACATGCAATATTTGGCATCAAGCAAGTCACACACATTTTCCCTCTCTAAAAGATTATCTATTTTTTTGAGTTCATCTTAAATCACCATGATATCAGACCAGAGGCACTGAGACACAGTATCCATTAACTCCTATTAATAATATCAAATACAGACCTATGCAGCTTCCTGAAAAGTAGTAAAGAAAATGGGCATCATACATTAAAAAGAGTCTGATCAATACTTAGTATGAAAAAATGTGGACTAAAAATTAGGCAGTCATACTGTATTTCATTTTATGACAATAGTGGAAAGAATGGTGAGTGCAGTATGGTGCTGGCGCAGACGGTGAGTGCTCGTTTAGATCTGTTGTTGCCAGAAGGGAACAGCAGCTCAGCAGCTGCGAGCTGGACGGGTGCCACTTTTGAAATATAGATTTATTTCATCGTGATTAGTTTAATGACATGTTGTGCACTTGTGGGGCATTAAGGGCCAAGAGCCTGCAGATGCTCATTCTAGTCAAAGACACGGGATAAGCTGATGTCTGACCATAAGCAGGACACACACATTTAGTGAGTCTGTTTTATTTCATAGAGGTACAATAATTGTTTAGATTTTCCCAGAGATAGCAGTAACTTAACGTGTGCAGTAACGTTCTCGGCAGTGCTATCCTCTGGCTCCCTCTGCTGGTAATGTGAAAGCTAACACACACTTTCCGACGTGTACTCAACAACTCAGCACACACGAGAGCATAGTAAAATTAATCAGATAACTTTGTTTTTTTTCAATGAACCATGAACATTTACATTTTAAGAATTTGCATTTATTCATTTTAAAATTATTTCGCTATTATTTTTTTTTTACTTGTATTTCTCTCAACTAAGATAGCAATCACTTCTGACAGTAAAATGTTCCAAGGAAGCGCTTTCATTTCTTATTTTTATTTATTTATTTATTTATTTATTGTAACGCTGTACCTGACAGTACAGCTGTCGCTCTTCTGCTCGGAGGGCGTCACCTTGTGACCTTCGGAGTAAAAGCTCTGGTATAATTTTCTGGGATCAAACCTAATTCTGTGTGTTATTTTACGTAGTATTTTAAACGGATTGCGGACAGTATGGCGTTCTACATCCGCCATCTTTGTAGTTTTTATGCGTGTGAGTTGCTTTTCGACACGAGCGCATTATTTTGGCGCTCTTACTCTGAAGGGCCTACTGCCGGAAATCCTCTTATTGTTGCCGCTAGCGGCTACTTCGCCTATCAGCTGACCAGAAGCGCCGCGAGCCGTGAGATGGAGTGTGTGTGCGAGTGTAACACAACAACTGCAGCGGAGCGCGGAGGCGACAGCCAGTGAGGCCGCGGCGCCCAGGTACGTCTATGACTGATTTAACGTGTGTGTGTGTGTGTGTTTTTGATAACTTCACCGTAACGGCGGCGGGCGAAGTGGTTTGCTGAGTCTCTGGACACTTTTGTTTGTTTTGTTTCAAGAAGTTCTCACGCAAACGTGTCGGGGCAGTTTTTTACGACAGTCGGACCGCCGCGCGACACGCGAACTAAAACCGCGGTCACCCACGCTGGCCCGAAAGATCCAAATAACGCGGTCATGGAGGCGGCCATGACGACGGTGGCCGCCCGAGCCGCGCCGGAGCGGCGAGCGAGCAGGCGCCCGCTTCCCTGCAATATTAAGTGCAACGTCTGCGGTCCGGAGTTTGCGTAAAATCGCATTTTCCTTGCGTGGGCGTCTTGCGGACGTCAGCTCCGCGGCCAAAGCGCACATGATGCTCCCAGCTGAGGCGCTCCAAAAGTTCGAGTTCCTCATGCGCGAGCAGCTGCTTTCACTTCTCCCGGTGGCGCAAAAGCGAGTCAGCGCGGCGCGCGGCCCGCGGCCGCCCCGTGACCGCGCACAAGTGTCAGCCTGGGCTTTAAATATATATATATATATGTGTGTATACATGTGAGGTTGCGCTTTATGCGGTGGTTTCAGGTCATAGGGTCAAATATCGTTTTCTGAACTTCATGGTACCAGCTCTACTCTACTCTACTCCTCTACTCGATTTTTTTGGTTTTCCATTTGGAAAGTACCTGGTACCACCTGTTTAGTTCTGACCCTGCTGGGCTTCCGTAAAAAAGGCCAGCCTTTTTTATTTACTTTCAAAAATGGCAACCGGTAAAGAGGTGCAGACCGTGCTCAAGTTGTCGGCCGACGACCGTATCACGACCGTATCATGGCGACCCACACTGAGGCCGTACTATGACCCTCGTAAAAGTACCCAATATCAAAACGTGAGTAGAGCAGAGCTGAGTAGAGTAGAGCCGGCACCACGTGGTGGAAAAGCGCCCCAAAAGAGCGACATTGGAGCACGCGGCTTGATTTAAAAGAGAACCTCTCGCCGCCGCCGGAGCTGCTGAGCCGCGGCGACGCCTGCGGGCTGACGCCTGCGGGCTGACGCCTGCGGGCTGACGCCTGCGGGCGCAGCTTCGCCGGCTCCACTCTTACACGCTGCTGTCAGATGGTGACGTCGTTGGCATCACGGTGGCACAAGACGCCAGGCATCATGAGTCCATGTCACATTCCACATCGGCCAATCATGATCCGGCATATCTTGAGGAGGCGCCCGGGGGGTCTGACGGTTTTTCTCTCGCTCGCGCGTCGCAGTGATTCCGGACGGCCGGACTCGCCCCCCCACCCGTCCTCCATCCCCCCGCCGGCTGAAGCCTGCAGATCTCCACAGGCGATGGCTTCCCGGCGCCCTGCCTGTGTTTCTGGAGAAGCACAAATAAAAGTGAGCCCTTCCCCTCCCACCCTACCTCCGCCTCGCTCGTTACCATGACGTCGGCGCGCCACACTGGTTCAACGTGTTCTCCCTCTTCTCCCTCGCAGCTTTTTGCATAACACCTCCTGCCTCCTCGCGGCTTCCTCGCCTCCTCCCGCCCAACCACCCCTCTTCTCCTCCCGCCTCCCTCCCTGCGAGTGACCTGGGCTCCGTGGCTGGAGATGGACGCCGCGCCGCCCGTCCAGCCCGCCCAGCCCAGCCTCAACTCCTCTTACGTGCCGAACGCCCTTTGCGACGAAAATGCGTCGGAGGGCGAGGAGGCCGAGGATCAGAGTCCTTCGGCAACCCTCCTGCCCAAGCACTCGTCGGTGCCGCTGGCCGTGCGCTACAGCCCGGAAGACTCCTACGGTTCTGTGTACATCATCTTCTTTCTGATGGGCATCGGCTCCCTGCTCCCGTGGAACTTCTTCATCACCGCCAAACACTACTGGTTCCACAAACTGAGCAACAACACAAACGCCAGCGGCGGCGAGGAGGAACGTTCAGACCTCAGTGTGAGTAAGGAGAATGTGTCGACCTCAGCACTGTTTCCTGAGAGTGTGTGTGTGTGTGTGCGTGTGTGTGTGTGTGTGCGTGTGTGTGTGTGTGTGCGTGCGTGTCTGGCACGTATACTTTGCGCGTGCATCACAGCGATGCATGTGACAGATGTGAGGAATGAATGTGTCCTTTCACGTCACACCGCTCAGAAGCCCGCTGCAACACAATTATACAATTAGACGTGCCAGGAAGAGTCAGAGGACAGCTGAGTCGAAGATGGAGAGGGTGAAGGAAGGAATTAAGGGCGGCGGAGGAAACCTGCTGGATCCGCTCCATCTATAGACTGTGCGGAATGCTGGTTTTTATTCACCTGTCAGCTGTCGCGTGAGAGGGGATGTGTATGGACGCATCCGAGAGATGAAGTCGCTGCGGGGGGTTTTTATCGCAGCTGAGTTGATCATTTGCAGTCAAACTCATTGTCAAGCGCGTCTGCCTGTAAATGTTCTCCGATCCTGCCCCGAACAAACCAAAAAAAAATCCACTAAAATGCATGAATGCAATTGAATGACGGGGTATTATTTCGCAATTGCAGTTCTGTCTGTGAAACCATCTTGGTGTGTTTAATTTTCCCCCTCTCTTTCCACTTCCGTGTGGGTGTGGGTGGGTGTGTGTGTGTGTGCGTGTGTGACTGATGCGTGTTGGCCTCTTTCATCCAAACAACTCCTCGATCAAGTGTTTTTCCGTCCCTTTTCCGCAGGACTACTTTGAGAGCTATCTCACCATCGCCTCCACCATCCCCTCGGTGCTCTGCCTGGTGCTCAACTACGTCCTTGTAAACAGGTCGCTGTCACCATGAAAAACACACACAGACACATACACGCACACACACACACACACACTTGTCTTGAGTTGGTTCTTTTCCCCGTGAGACCTTGTGAACCAGAGATCCCAGGAACGCCTCCAGGAAAAGCCTTCGGATTTGGGCACAAACATCCACATGAGCTCAAGCATGAACCGATTAGGATCCGGTTTGCCAAAGGTCAGGGTCATCGTGACCTCGCGGAACCTCATCCCAGTGTGTGTGTGTGTGTGTGTGTGTGTGTGTGTTTTCATAGATTGTCCCCAAACGTGCGGATCCTGTCGTCTCTCTTCGTGATCCTGGGAGTGTTCGTGGTGACCACCGTGCTGGTGGAGGTGGACGTGTCGGACTGCAGGGTGGAGTTCTTCTTCGGCACCCTGGCCAGCGTGGCTGTGGTCAGCGGGGCGTCAAACATCTTCTGTGGCAGTGTGTTTGGGATCAGCGGGCATTTCCCCATGAGGGTCTCTCAAGCCCTCATATCAGGTAACAGCCATTCTGTCCTGACGGGGGGGGGGGCGTCATGTGACGTCAAAGACACAATCTTCACGTTGCCGTCGTCCCTCTCATCGCACACTCGTACTCCTCCCCGGTCATAATTGATGCACAGGCGTAATGCGAGTGTGTCTCGTGTCTCAGGCCAGGCGATGGGAGGTACGCTGAGTGCGGTGGCGTCGATAGTAGACCTGGCGGTGGCCAAGGACGTGACGGAGAGCGCTCTGGCCTACTTCCTGACAGCGGACGTCTTCATCCTGCTCTGCATCTTCTCGTACCTGCTGCTGCCCAAGCTGGCATATTCACGGTCGGTGTCGCCTACAAACACCTTTTCATTTTATTTACACATCCAGGCTCTCAGAACAGGTTTCTTTTCTTCCTGTCATAAATAAATAAATGAATAAATCTGCTGACTCTTGAACCTGTCACTTACAGGCAGTTTAGCAGTGTGAGTGTCAGGCCACCAGAGGGCGCCAAAGTTTGAACCTTTTATTTTGATATGTATAAAATATTTCAAGTTTGTTCCCGGCCGCACTGGTCCTGCATTTGGATGTGATGTTCAGTAAGAATGCAGGTAACAAGAACAACAAATTGTTTATTTGGACATGGGCAGGCTCCATCGCAGGCACATGTGAACACAAAGGTTGGTCTGGCCATTTAAAGCTGCCTTACTAAAAATGCTCCAGAAGAAGCGATGGGGAAGCAGAACTGACGTTACTTAATATAGAATCTTTATCTGTGTTTGAGTTAAACACAGATTTAAAATGAACACAGAGAAATCTCCCCCTGGGCAGACAAACGCCAGCACGCTGCTGTTTTTTGAAACTCCGCACACGCATAACATGAATTTGCAGAGAGGCTGAGCAAAGAGAGACGTGACCGGTAGCCGGCTTTGCGATTGCACGCCAGCATTCCAGCCATGAAACCACCGATGGGTCGTCCCATCAGTGGTTATCATTTCTCCGGATCTTTTTCTTGGTGTTGCCAAGAGTTAAGAAATCTTTTGAGCCAATCCCAGCGCAAATCATTTTGAGAGCTCCTAAGCTTGTGTTCTTGTCCTCCCTCTAGACACTATATGCAAGTGGCAACCAGCCAAAGAGCTATGAGTGAGGGGGGAGCGGCGGCGGCGGCAGCAGGCGGACCCTCCACCCCACCACTGCACCCTATCCTCAGAAAGACATGGGTGCTGGGCCTGAGCGTCTTCTACGTCTTCTTCATCTCCATCATGGTGTTCCCCGCCGTGTCCTCGGGGATCCAGTCCGTCCACAAGGACAGCAGAAGCCCCTGGACCACCACCTACTTTGTGCCCCTCACCAGCTTCCTCATGTACAACGTGGCCGACTTCTGCGGCAGACAGGCCACGGCCTGGCTGCAGGTCCCCGGCCCCACCAGCCGCCTCCTGCCGGCGCTCGTGCTCTGCCGCTCCGCCATCGTCCCGCTCATCATGCTCTGCAACTACCAGCCGAGGGACCACCTCCACACCGTGCTCTTCAACCACGACGTGTATCCGGTGGTCTTCAATTGCCTGCTGGGCCTCTCGAATGGCTACTTAGGTACCCTGCCGATGATCTACGGCCCAAAGGTGGTGCCCCGGGAGCTGGCAGAGGCCACCGGAGTGGTCATGTCCTTCTTCCTCACGCTTGGACTGACCGTCGGCTCCGCTTTCTCTGTGCTCATTGTGCACTGTATCTGAACAGGTTATGTATTAACCTGGTGGTGCACGCCAACGTACTGACGATGCAAAGGGCAGCAGCAGAGCCAGCCGTCTGCCATATGAGGGAAAAGGTCCAAAGAAGCTTCCACACTTGACCAAACAGCCTTCACTCCCACATACATGTGTTGTGTTTACATTGATTTTGAAAAGGACTCGGACTTTCACCTATTTGACGCGATGAAACGGTGTAACTACATGTGTCAATCGGTACTCTGCATGTTTTCATATCAATAGTCTGGGGGTGACATTTTGGGCGATATAGGGGGTATATACATAAAACACGTAATACTTTTGAGGGACACAACTCAAGATGTTACGAATTGTCGCTGAACTACCTCTGGTTCATTCATGTCTGCTATTTGTATCGAAACCGAACATTATACTTAAACTCTAAAACCAGCAACGTGTGACCGATTTTGTTCTGTCGTGGGGCGTTTTTTTTAGAAATTCACTCATACTGCTGCTTCTTGACTAGCAGCAATTCACACCAGTGGCTCCTTTTTTCTCCACTTTGGACAGTGATTCAAAAGTAGTTGTATTAAAAATGTTAAAGACACTTGTATGAGAATAAGATCAGTGGAGCATAACTTCTATAGTCTGAAGCTTCTCATGAAGTCAGTTATAAAGAGGATGCCAAGAGGTCATCACAATAAACAGGAAGTCATTACAGCTGCGTGACCGGGAAGATAACACGGCTACATTCAGTTCACAGCAAAGATAACATGAAACTGGGTGGACTGGGATCACTTTAATAGTTAAAAATTTACAGATCAACAGACACTTTGGCTCACGGTGTGAAGCAGACAACTGAATTCCAAGATGCTTCCTACGTTAGAAAAGCTGTGACTTAAAAGGAGGTGGAAGAGTGCAAACAATGGGAGGTCAGCTCCATAAGAACAAAACATTTGAGGTCTAAAAAAATACAGAAATAGGTTTCAGGCCGACACACTGCTAAAACAAATGACAAATGCTCTTAATACATTGAACTTTCATTTGCAAATCACTTCCTCGTTTACTAGAAGTGGTCAAATGTAACTGTGCCGGGGTCTGAAGAGCTTACAAGAACAGCCCTCTTTTGCTCCTTAGACATTACAAAACGTGAAACTGCAACTGTTCCACGCCAAGCGAGCGGGAAAGAACAACCAAAATTATGCAAATCTGCAAAACCCTACAAGTGAAGCTTTGTGCCTTCTCAGAATTAAGAAGTTAACAGGCCAGGTCTCACTATACTCTCTTGCACACACACAACACACACAAAAGACACACTCAATCCTTCCCCCGCCAAACAGGAACATTCCGGTCCCTCAATCGAAATCTCAGTGTTAATTTTAGCATGAATTGCAGTCATTTAAATCTATCTAAAAACATGAAGGAAAAAAAAAAGAAAAACAAGACGAAAATTAAAAAGTGGGAAGCAGCACTACAATTCCTTTCCTTGAATTCCCTATAAGCCAGTTTGCGCTGGTCATCCCGTTCCTCTATACCCACACATGGCGTCTGCAGTGAGCCACAGCCTGAAAGATGGAGACAGGTGGTTAGACAAGACTCTATACAGAAAATGAAGATTTTAAAAAAAACTCCTAAACTTAAAAAACAAAAAAACTCTAGTATGATATGCACTGACGATTAAATTTTATTTATATAGCACCAAATCATACATTTTGGGCACTTTTCATAGACCAGGTCTGGATTAAACTCTAAATGTGCCCCACTAGCAGGCACTTGGCGGCAAAACCAGACTTTACATCATTTTCCTCAACCAGTTCAAAGCTTCAGCTTAGTTCTTCAGTGATGAGGATGAGGAGGATGATGATGATTCAGGTTTAGAGCGCATGTCAGGATGTCAAACTATACTCACATTACACCGAGTTGCTGTCTCCATGTTCTTGCACCAGAATGCAGGTCCCCAGCTGCACTGCTCCGTCCCCAGCAGCTGGTGCCGAGCTTCTGGACAGGCTCCCAGTTTCTATTGCAATAAAAAGGAAAGAAAAAAAAACAAACTCAAATTGAGGTAAAGTCAGTGCTCGTGTTGCGACCCAAACAAGGAACTGAAAACATCTCAAATGAAGATGTTCATTCTCATGATGAGGAATTAATGAATTTTACTCCTTACCATGCACACAAAGTCTGGGTCAAGCATCTGGAGCAGCAGCTGCACAATCACGGGCTCATACTGTTCGATCAGCTGGTCACACTGCAGATACAGACGCACAGGAGTCAGTGAGAGTCGGTCTCAGGAGGGCGGGCACCAGCCACCGGAGGGCGGGCACCAGCCACCGGAGGGCGGGCGCCAACACGACTCACCTCACTCTGGTAAGAGTCTGGCAGGAAGCTGCAGACCTTCCTCACAGCCTCCTCGATCTCTGCCTCTGTAGCGTTCTTCTCCAGAATCTGGTCCACGTAGGTCACGGCCAGCTTGCACACATCGCAAAAGCCACCAGCGTTGAAGCGGGCCTGGTCCAGGGCATCTGGGAGGAATCACGGCAGGCGTGCGCAATTACTCGTGCGCGTTTTTGGATTCACCAGTAAACCAACAAAAATTATTCAATTGAGATCCCACGATAAGCAGAGTTTTCTGATTACTTAGGATTAGGGTTTGATCATCACACACACACACGCACGCTTTAAATCACAGTCGATGCCTTCACAGAACAGGATACTTTACAGCTGAAGACAAAAACGACCAGTCACCACGTAGCATAATTTTGCAATACAGAAACACAGAGCCCCGACATGTGGTTGCCTGGTATGCAAAAAAAAAAAAATGCTGATGTTGGAACATTTACTGTCATTTCCTGTTCAATTTTGCGTTTCATGTCAGTGACATCCGCACGTGTCCGTGTCTGCTCGCTCAGGTTTTTTTTGCGGTAGATCAAATGTGATTTTTGGACGTTAACGCCTGGGAGACGTCTGCCACGTGGGTTGAGAACTTACGGACAAACGCGCGGCTGGCGTCATTGCAGAGCGCCAACATCGTGCAGACGGTCTTGGGGTCGGCCTGCTGCACGAGCAGCTCGATGATGGCTTGGCCGTAGGTCTCCACCAGGTCCTTGCACTGGGAGGTCAGGGTTTGGGGCAGCAGGGAGCACACCTTCTCCACGGCTTTGATCACCTCGTCCTGCGAAATAAGACACGAGTCAGCTTGATAGCGGAGCAGCGTCTTTCGCGAGTATGTTGACTGCAGTCCAGCAGAAACGACTCTCTCACCCAGTAGCAGGCAGCTCACCTCGGTAGTCTGATCCGACAACATGCTTTCCAACTGCTTCATCACAAACTCGCAGATGGCACATTTCGCGGGCTCCCGGACCTGCACCATCGGCTGGAACAGAAACACGCCATGTGTAATATGCATGTTTTCTGCGTACTCATCCAAGTCGGAAATCGGCCCCGCCCACTATGAATAGCACCATGAGCTACCTTGGCGGACTTGTCAGATGCAGACTCCACCTTGGTGGCAGGGACGAGACTGAGGGCAGGCATCGTCTTGGGAGCAGACGAGATCTTGGCAGCCTGCAGCTTCACCATGGGGATGGACTTCTTCGCGGCGCTGCAGAAGCCGGCGTGGGCGCAGATATCCCTCGGTTGCTTCAGGCACAAAGACGACAGGTTTCAGAAAAGATGCCACGTTGAAGTCAACTACCAGGAAAAACTTTTTCACAAACCCAGACTGCACACCATTCCACAGCTTCACCACACATGCAGTACGCAAACATTTACATAGCACGGAAACGACGTCTAAGGCAACGGTGTTTTACCGTTCACGCATCACACATCCATACTGTTTGTTTACTTCTTCGGATGCATTCGCAAAAAAAAAAAAAAAAAAAAATCGGCCAAACGGCTAAAGAGAGAACAGCTGTGGGCGGTAAAATAAAAAGATGGTGCATTTTGCTGAGGATAGCCACTTCAGTGTTAAGAACTGCAGTGCATCTCTAGGTTGAACGATGATGTGTGCAAGCTAGGTCCCCAGAAGAAAAAACACACACACACACATCACAGGGCCTGAGCATACGTCACATATGACAGCGCTGTATGCTCGTGATGCAGAGTTAACGTGAGGATCGTGGCGTGTGTTAGGTCACTTGAGTGTTGCATAGTCATCCAAATAAACAGTGTTTGGGTTAATCACGGTAGACAAAAACTCACAGCTAGCTCATTTACATGCGACCCGACGGCGTCCTGTGAGTAGCGCTAACGGAGGACAGCACGAGAAGCGAAAGCTAAAAAGGGGTTAGAGCTGCTAGCAGCTGAAGGCAGAGAGACCTACCTGTTCCTGGGGAGCAGCAGACAAAACCCAGAGCTCGAGAAAAGAGCGGGACAACATGAATGATGGGACAAGAGCCAAGAAAGAACACGGGCGAAAAAGACAAAAAGAAATTAGGGGGGAAAGGGGAGAAAGCAATTTTAAAGACATATAGATGGCAGCAGGCCAAAATGAATGTGGGCTTGTCGTCCCCCAAAATACGTTAATGATTACGGGCCTGTTAGTTTTCATGACTATTAGGCTGATTTATGAGTATTAGAACATAATGACCGTTCAGATTAAAAAGGGGCTAAACTGAGCAAACAAAATAAAACTTTGAACTTTACACAAGTCAGATATTAAAAAACAGAGAGGGAGATGAGTAACTCACCATGGACATGAGCTGCTGAACAACAACGGCGCCATACTGGCTGACATACTGCTTGCACTGCATCGACGAGAAACAACAGTTAATTGTGTTGCCACGGATTTTTAATTGGAAACTTGTGTTTTAAAAAAAGTACGACAGCAGCCAAGTTGGGGCTCTCACCAGTGCAGACATGCCCGGACCCAGCAGGTCACACTGGTTCTCGAGGTCCTCAATGAGAGCGTCGACAAAGGAGCTGTTGGCCTTTGCTTCTTCTTGCGCATCTGTGAGGAACTTGACGCAGTCCTCGCACACGTCGTAAGTTCCCTAGGAGATGTGAGGTTCAGGGCCAAATGAAGAACAGTGTTTCCAAAACAACAATGGAGAACATGATTGTCCCCATCGGGGGGGCGCAAAGTGAAATTTTAAAAAAAGGGAACCTGTTTTGGAGTGACTTGTTTGGGGGCCTCCTTCTTCAGGCTCTCCTGAGGATAGAGGAGCTCTGGCACATTGAGGAGGAATGGAGCCACCTGCTTGGAAAGGTCGACCTGCGGGATTTCATTGGACGTGAGCTGCTCATTGGCCTGAGCCAGGGCTGCCTGCTGAGATTGGCACAGTCCGATGGCCCCGCATGCCACACCGGGATCCTCCTAAAACAAAATGGAAAAAAAAGATCAAAATCAGCTTTTTCAGTCAACGGCGTACGTTTTTCGAGTCCATTAGACAGTGAAGCGCCTTATTTAAAGGCTTTGTGGACATGTTGGTTGTGAGCGCATGTAAATGACACTGCACGCACCACTGCCTGCACGCTGGGTAGCCTCCCCCCCGCCCACTTTTAAGCCTGCCAGATTAGGAAATTAAAAATGATACAAAATAAAAAGGCGATGTTTGGGATTTTTAAAAATGACCTATGACCGTCTCTTTTGTTCAAAAGGTTGCTGTTGGAGGTGAGAGTTGAAACAAAGAAAACGGCAGCAAAAGCTCCCAGTCACAAGGTTTGTAGTGCACAATGACAAGTCTGTTCCCAAGTAGACTTTGACTCACTTCCCCATCAATGGTGCTTATTCAGCTCACTGCACTTCGATCCACTTGCGTTTCCCCTTTTTAACACAGCCAGGCAGATCATTTACTTGAACGCGTGAGCTGAGGCGGTATGACAAACTAACGGATGAATCATGCCGCATCTTTGATAGAATTCCTTTTTACGGCTTATTTGAAGGCATCCAATGAAACTTTTAAAATGCAGAAATTACTTTTTAATGTCAGAATTTAAATGCAATGTTGTAGAGGCACTCCACTGATTCTGCCTTCAAATAACTGAACCAGCCATGACGACCCTGGACCTTCGCTCTAACTTCCAGGTTTAAACGGAGTTGGACAAAGGGGTTTCCATGCTCACCAGCTCTCCGGTGATAATTGAGATGACGATGGGGTAGTAATCGTCCACCATCTCCTTGCACTCGGCGGCCAAACTTTGGTCAGGGATGAGCTGGCAGACCTTCTCCAGGTACCCGAGAATCTCAGCCTGCAATCACAGAAAAAGTGGTCATCACCAGCAACTCAGCTGCGTATCAGAAACGAAGGAAGACTGAAGAAACTTCACGAGTTGGCCAGGGTTGGTTTTTTTAATTAACCTTACCTCAGTGGCATTTTCCTTCAGAATCTGTCCCACCACAATCAAAATCCCTTTACACAGGTCACATGGCACCCCTTGCTGAAACCAGACAACATGCAATGGGAATTTACAACTTACGTGTCACACAATTTCAAAGCGCAACGAGTACTTCAACCATTTTAAAGAAACATTGCGCGGGGGTATCAGACGTGTGTTCCCCTGGTGATATAACAGGCACAGATGGACACAGAAGAGGAACAGGAGCCTTCAATTTTAAGAATAGTTAAGCATACGAATGGTAGTTGTCACAGGAGAAAAAAAACGGCAGAACCTCACCACCTGGGGCTTGTTCCATACGTTCTGTTGACAGTGGGTCACAGCACCACACAGAGATGCTGTCTTCACATTCTGACACCAGTAAGGGGGGCCGCGGGCGCACTGCTCAGTGCCCAGCAGAGGGGTGGCTACAGCTGCGAAGTAGACAAACAAGACACTTTTACTACAGAGATCAGACAGCACATCCAGCAGAGCCATTTTAGGTCAAAGTCTACGCATTTCCTCAAATAGCGAAAAACCTGCAAGGTGAAAATTGCAGGCGTTTTTGTTTTGAACTCGCCTCGTTTTGGAAATTTCAGTGCAAATCTGCCCCCATCAATCACCCGTCAGTCACTTCAAAGCAGACTCAAATCACGGGCTACACAAGTCGGTGACGTTCAAGTTGTCAGGTTGTTGTTTACATTCATTTCCGTCTGCACTATAGTTAGATTCTGACCGAATTGTAAGACAAGACAATCAGCAGGCTGCACTGTGAAACTAGGACTGCGTCACCGAGAGCAGATGAAATCTGCTAGCAGGAAAAACAGATGAAATTCCGTTAGATCAAATTGTAACGCTGCATTAGCCACTAAATCCGACGTGATTTTCACGTGAACAACCATTCAAAACCAGTTTGTCAATACCCATCTGTAAGGCAGACTTTACTGGGGATTTATCATTTACATATCAGTTATAGATGCAGAAGTTGCCATTTGAAGTTCCCTATTTTTACTGAAGTGAAAAACAAAGATGTGGTTAAGGACCTAAACCTTTACATGACTTGTTTCTGTTCTCTTTTTTTTTAAACCATGCTTGAGAAAACTGAACAACAGAAAGTCAACGTCGAGATGTATCGTGACCGATGTGTTGGGAGTTTAAATGTGCGTTTAACAGGAAATCTATGCCGAGTCTAAGCTGATAAGTGCGCAGGAGCAGCACAGGCCCAGTGAGCGGCTGCTGATAAGAGCCGAGAGGTAGCAACACAGGTCAGACTTTAAGTGTCCTAACGCTGAGAGACGGCATCTGCACAGGCAGAGTAACACTGCGTGGAGCCCCCCCTCCCCTCCCCACCCCCCAGCCACCCTTCACCTACCCCGCTCCACCCCCCCTCCCTCCCTCTTGAGTCACATGAGCAGCAGAGAGACAACATAACAAGCTGTTCGTAAGCTGACTGCACCAACAAAAAGGATGTTTTCAGGACAGGATTTCAGCACTACAATAACCATTTCCTGCCACGGGCAGTCCGGTTTTCTCCCCTATTGCTGTATGTTATAACCTACGACTACTAAAAAAAACAAAAAACAAAAGGACAGGTCAGTCTGGTGGGCACAGAACATTTAGGAGGAAGCGGCCGCATACAGCAGCCTCTCCCTCTCCGTGACTATGCCCGAAACACCCAAGAGCTAAAACAGGACTCAGATTGAACAGTTGAACGCCAGCAGCGGGCTCGTGTGATCTTATCACGGCCAGCGTGACGTCACATTAGTCAGGCCCAGCCGCTGAGCGAAGAGTCATGGAAGGTAAACAAAAACACTCCTTGAGCCATACGTGGGAGCTCGAGGCCTGAGACGCGCGCACGCCCGGGGAATAGAACGCAACGAAAAAAAATGTGGAAGTTCAAAAAGGTACACGGCGGAGTATCTTTAGAACCAGAGGCCAGGCATAAAATATGCAATAAACATATTTCAACCAAATGCCAAGATCTTCGGGAAAGGGACGTTTCTGTGGAGGCCGACGAAGCCGCGGCTCATTAGACAGGAAATTAACAACAACAAATGACATTCTTTTCAAAAACATGTTTCAAAAGCATCCCTTGGGAAGCCATTTATTGACATTTAAGCCAGCCATCGGTGGCGACAGCGCCTACGAAGGCGCGCAGAGGTCGTCTTACAAAACCCCAGAACGAAAACGCAACTAAGTTAAGTTGGACTTCGACTGGAAAAACAAAACAAAACAAAACAAAAAAAACTGTTGACAGCAGCCGCGCGTCCTCTAAGCGAAAACAACCGGAGGCCCGGAAGAACCCGGTCACGGCACATCAGCTCGTCAAAAAAAAAAAAAAAAAAAAAAACTCGCCCTTGCC
>CAAKHG010041545.1:10796-31802 GCA_901007715.1 Dactylopterus volitans | reverse complement strand
GGGGGGAGAAAAAAAATAAAGGGGGGGGGGGGGGAAAAAAGGGGGGGGGGGGGGGGGGGGGGGGGGGGGGGGGGGGGGGGAAATAAACGCGATGAACGGTTTGATAAATATGATGCACGGACTGTCACGACAGTTCGGGTTATGAAACGCGATATTATTTTAAAATGTTACTTAATAGAAAGTTTTAACATTTACCGCCAGCCAATAAGCATCGGAGAAAAGAGATGCAGTAGCTCCAGAGGTCTCACTCTGATACGGTTTCTGGGTACCGCTTGAGTTTAACGCTCTTATGAATGCGTGATTGTATTTACTAAGAAACAATCTGTGGAACTGAATAAAGTTTTAATGTTGTGAATACAGATGAGTATCAGAGAAAAACAAACGCATTCAGTATGTGGGCAAATTGTTTCAAACGCAGTTGCCTGATTTTTTTCCTCCGGCGGAGTCAGTCGACGTAATCGACGATCATTCGTTGTCGTTATTTTGCGCCTGCGCAGTTACCATCAATAGACGAATGCCGTCACTTCCGTCCCTCGTAGCCGGAACGTGTTGAAGATGGCGGCGGAGAAGTCGGTACCGAGTGATTTGTATAAATGTGTGTATTCGTTCCTGCTGGAGAACAAGTTCACCAAGGCGGCCCAGCAGTTTCTGAAACAGACCAAAGTGGTAAGCGGCGCGCTGTTTGTGGCTGTCGGGTCCGTTGTGCGCAGCGTCTGACGCAGGTGCTTCGACGTGCGCCTGTTTAAAGAGGCTGCACGAGGAGCCTCAACGTCTGCGCTTGTGCGTGCGTGCGTGTGTGTGTGCGCGCAGCACGTGGAGGCGCGCGGCCGAACCTGCCTCCGCTGTTATTTCGCGAGAATTATTAAAAGTCCAGTTGCATCTGATTCGCTGATGTTTTTTGGGTTTTGTTTTTTTTTCTACAGAACCCGCAGGATCCGAATGAAGAGAGCCTCGTCGGCATTTACAACTTCTGGGTGAAGTGAGTCGCTCGATGTCTTGTTAAGCACGTTCCTCAGTGCCGAAACTTCGCCGTTTGTTTTACGATATTATCAATAAGCTCTGCCCATAATATCAGTAAGCTCTGCCAACAACAGGAGTCAGTTCTGCGATGTCACTGCCATCGTGCATTCATTTTTTTAGAACGTTTGTGAAATGACTACCGGCGCGGCTAGCAGAGCCTGAAGCGCGGCCGGTCCAGCAGCTCCAGGCCAAGTGTCTGAAGAACATCATCGTTGTTACTATCTATTTTGGTCCCTCAGACGTTTATTCGAACCGTGTTTCTTTCTTGAGCGGGATGCATGTTTTTAGTGAATGTTTTTTTTTTTTTTCTATTTAAATATCTCCGCGTGTCTCCCCAGGTCTCCAGAAGCCAAGAAACGGAAATTACCCACCGACAAAGCCGTAGGAGCCACCGGCCCCTCGGCCAAGAGGGCCAAACCCAGTCCAGAGAGCTCCAGCAGCGAGGACGATGTCACAAAGCCCACAAAACCTGCAGGTAATATGAATACGTCTGTCACAGAGGATGCTTAAATACGGTCAGTTATGAACCATGGAGGAACCAGCCCCTTTTCATTTATTTTAACAGCCAAGGTGGCGCCTGCTAAAGCGTCAGCAGCTAGTAAGGCTGCGTCCAGCAGCAGCGAAGACTCGAGTGACTCTGAGGAGGAAAAGGCTCCTGCAAAGGTCAGAAGGAACATTCAAGTGACCAATTTCCAGATGTAGACCTTCCACAAGACTGTGGTAGTGGTTCTGTGAGGTTGTCAACGTGTAGTCGTCTGCTTGCAGGCTCCTGTGAAGGCTCCTGTGAAGGCTCCTGTGAAGGCTGCGGCTGCTGCTGTTTCTGCTGCTGCTGCTGCTGCAGGCAGCACAAGAAAGAAAGATAGCAGTTCCAGCAGTGAGGAATCAGACTCTGAGGATGAGCAGGTCCCCACATCAAGTGAGTCCGTAACCAAAGTTTTCGTGTTGGGCAATGCTGGCGGCTGAGTAGCGTTACACTGATCATAATGTTTAATTTCGATTTACCGTATTTGATTATGAACAATAGAGCCAATGGCCGCTAAGCCTGGAGCCGCCGTGCCTGTTAAAGGTGCAGCACAGAAGAAGCAAGAGAGCAGCAGCAGTGAAGACAGTTCTTCTGATTCTGAGGACGAAAAACCGGCTCAGGTAAAGTGTTGCGTCCTCCATGGTATCATTGCCACCTGTGTTTTTAATCATATCTGTGCAAGAGGATAGAATAACGTAGCTCAGGATGAGTCTAAGTGGGATTTGAGTAGGTAAATGTGACTTCACATGTCCTGATAGGCTCCAGTCAAACCTGCCCAAGTGAAGACGCCGGCTGCTGCTGCTGCTGCTGCATCATCAAGCAGTGAGGACTCTTCGTCTGAAGACGAGGCTCCACCTAGCAAAAAACCTAAAACAGGTTTGTTTCATGTTTTTATTTTTTACCATTTCTTGTCCAGTTGCTTCCCCACACTACGCAAAAACGGCACAGGACGCTACAATCACAACATTGAACTTCGGGGAGCTTTGATTGTGATCACAGTGATTTTAAGTGACAATTATCAGTCTTCTTTTTGTAGGATTTTTGTAGTTTTCATTCTAGACAGGAAAGTACTTAGAATATAAGAGTCCTTGAGGGGGACTCAGAACCCCGAGTTGTTCCTGGTGGTCAGCAACTTACGTGGCAGCTCTGCCACCATTTGTGTACGTGAATGAGGATCAAATGGCAAAGCTTGTTATCAGTTTAGGTAGATGGGTGCCGTACAAATGCTGCACATTTATCATTTAATTACCCCTTGAATTTCTTCTGCAGATATTATCTCCAGAGCTAATTACCTTCTCTAACCCGACATTGTCTTAAAATATTGTTCACACATAAACTGATCAAGCATAGCATTATGATCACTGCAGAGTCACCATAATATCAACGCGTCAGCCCAGCAATTATTGAATCTTTTTTTAGAGAGGTGGTATATTGGGTTATACTGAGAGTTGTCTTTGTTACCCGAAAGGCCACTTCATGCCCACTTTATGTACATAAATAGGTACGTCGGGTTTCAAACGTTGTCAAACGCCACTGCCCAAATGCTCCCCATGCGCAATTGACGTTGGCATGGTTGCTAAGCAACACGTCCACAGGAGGACATTGCAGAGTTTAGAGTAGCCTTTCATCCCACAGCCAGTTCACGTCGGATTTCCTCCCAACTGTTCTTAAAGATTTCTCCCTCTGCCCTGGCGAGGTGACACCACAGATGTGTTTGTAATTCACCTGAGTTATACTGCGCAACAGAGCCCCCATGATTTCCGGTGGTACTGCTCCATTTGCTCCGTTCAGGTCTGCAACCGAAAGCCCTCTGAAAACACACTGAAACATGCACAGACATGAACGCAGAGGACGGACAGAAGGCTCGGTCCGTACACGTATGCACGTCATGTTAATGTCTAGCAAAAATGGGCCTTAATGCATGTGAGTGGGGTGGCCAAAATATTAGGAACACGTCTTAAGTATAACCCAGTACAGTTGAACAGCATCGCACATTGCGGTCCGAACAACACTCATAAAAATATGCCAGCATCTCCCCTCAAAAAGATTCAATAAAAATTCAACATAAAATTCCTCCTGAAGAGAGAATCTATTGCAGGGGTGTTGTATAATAATCTGTGGAAGCATGCAGCAGTCATAATGTTATGCATGACTGAGGTATAGTACTGAAGTCCTGGGCTGTTGTTCTTGCCTGCTCATCACTTGCTCTGGTGGTGGTGGTAGGAGCGTACAGCGCCGTCCCGCCGCCTCCCTCAGTCCAGAAAGCTCCAGCTGCCGCAGCAGCCAGCAAAGCCAAAGACGGCGACTCCTCAGAAAGTAGCGACGACAGCAGTGACGAGGAGGAGGAGGAGAAGAAGAAGAAAGCAGCAGGTAAGTGTTTTGAATGTCCTGAACCTTTTCATTTGTGTTCCCTCATTGCTTATTTTGGCTTTTCTCATGAAGAACCTCCAAGCAGATGACCTCGCTCTCATTATGTGCTCTCATAACATTGAAGCCGTTGCAGCTAAGCCCGCACCTGCAAGCAAGACGACTCCTGCCAAAGCTGGTGTCAACAAAGTTGCCACAAAGAAGCCGGAGTCCAGCTCCGAAAGTTCAGGTAAGAATTGATATTCCAGTCATCTTCCGCTGAGCAAAGCCCCCAGTGCACGTGGCAGGTATTTTACTCACCCACGTCTTGCCAGATTCAAGTTCAGATGAGGAGGAGGCACAGAAGCCTGCGGCCAAAGTCACCCCGGTTAAAGCTGCCCCAGTCAAACCTGCGCCAGCTAAGGCTACACCTGCCAAAGAGGACGACTCGGATGAAGACTCGAGTTCGTCGGAGGAGGAGGAGGAGGAGGTGAAGAAACCTGCAGCGAAGGTGACGCCAGCTAAGGCGGCTCCAGCTAAACCTGTTCCGGTTAAAGTCACACCTGCTAAAGACGACTCCTCAGACGACTCCAGCTCAGAGGAGGAGGAAGAGGTTAAGAAGCCCGCAACTAAAACTGTACCTGCCAAGACTACCCCAGCGAAAAAAGATGACTCCTCTAGCTCAGGTAAGGACACCAGATGCTGAGCAGGGTTTTTTTTTTTTTAAGATTTGAGGAAAATTTTATTTTTAATTCACAAATGTAACACAGTTTAAATTTGAAATGTTTATGTATCTCATCCTTTGTCCTGCTGGCTTTTGGCTGAACAAAGGCGAGTAATATTTTTAATGTTTATGTACAACATTTTTTTTTTTAAATATTGTTTATCACAGATTCGGAAAGCAGTTCAGAAGATGAGGCTCCAGCAAAACCTGCCACTAAAGCTGCTGCTGCTGCGCCAAAGCCCCCCGCTGCCGCTGCTTCGAAAGCCCCAGCAAAGGCAGACGAAAGCAGCTCTGAGTCAGAGGACTCCTCGGAAGAGGAAGAACAACCAGCCAAGGCCAAGCCAGCTGTAGCTCCCCCGGCATCGAAGCCCGCTGCCCCTGCAGCTAAGCGGCCTGCGGCACCAGAGAGCAGCTCAGAGTCTGACTCCTCATCTGAGGATGAAGAGGAGGCAGTGAAAGCCAAGCCAGCAGCAGCAAAATCTGCCACCCCGGCTTCGAAGCCTGCTACCCCAGCATCAAAGGTGGCTGCTGCTGCTGCAGCAGAGAGCAGCTCTGACTCGGACTCTGACTCTTCTGAAGATGAAGAACCAGCTAAGGCCAAACCAGCAACATCTAAACCTGCCACACCGGCTTCAAAGCCTGCGACTCCCACGGCAAAGGCTGCCGCAGCAGAGAGCAGCTCGGACTCTGACTCATCTGAAGATGAAGAACCGGCCAAAGCCAAGACACCAGCTAAGGCCAAGACACCAGCTAAGGCCAAGACACCAGCTAAACCTGCTACTCCAGCTTCAAAGCCTGCAACTCCAGCAGCAAAGGCTGCTGCAGCAGAGAGCAGCTCGGACTCGGACTCTGACTCTTCTGAAGATGAAGAACCAGCGAAGACCAAACCAGTAACAACTAAACCTGCTACCCCAGTTTCAAAGCCTGCAACTCCTGCAGCAAAGGCTGCTGCAGCAGAGAGCAGCTCTGACTCTGACTCTTCTGAAGATGAAGAACCGGCTAAGACCAAACCAGCAACAACTAAACCTGCTACTCCGGCTTCAAAGCCTGCAACTCCTGCAGCAAAGGCTGCTGCAGCAGAGAGCAGCTCTGACTCCGACTCGTCCTCTGAGGATGAGGAAGAGCCAGTTAAAGCAAAGCCAGCAGCAGCCAGTAAGCCTGCTACTCCAGCGTCAAAGCCTACAACTCCTGCAGCAAAGGCAGCAGCAGAAAGCAGCTCTGACTCTGACAGCTCGGATTCTGAGAATGAAAAGGCCAAACCTGTAGTCAAAAAAACAGTAGCAGCAACCAAGAAACCTGCTGCAAATGTCACCAAGCCCACAGCCGCAAAGGCAGCTCCAGCGAAGAAGGCCAAGGAGAGCAGCTCTGACTCCTCGGATAGCTCCGATTCAGACACCAAGACCAAGTCCACTCCTGCCAAGTCGGCCGTCGCCAACGGAAAAGCAGCAACTCCTAAGGCCACCCCAGCAAAGCCCGCAGAGTCGTCCTCCAGCGATAGCAGCTCCGAGGAGGAGGAGGAAGCAGCGAGTAAAGGTGCAGTTAAAGCTGCCACACCTGCTGCACCCACCAAGACGACCCCAGCAGCGAAACCCAAAGAGAGCAGCAGCTCATCAGACAGCTCATCAGATGAAGAGGAGGCCCCAAGAAGAGCTGCCACAGCGCCCACCACCCCCAACAATACGAACGGTCAGTGAGCTCAGTGTTAACCATAATGAACCAATCCAGAGCGAGCTGAAATCTATCAGTGGACAAATGGTTTTCTTGATGCATCAAACCGCTACGGGATCATTTGTTCTCTCCAATTCTGTCATTGGTAACCGTTTGACTCGGTTCATGCAGGCACCAACGGAACACAGAACGGCGAAGAGTCATCAGGAAGCGAGGAGGACGAGACGGAAGTCAAGACGCCGAAAAGCAAGAAAGCCGCCACCACACCGCAGACCTTTCCAAAAACAAAGAAAGTAAGACCCGCGCTCCCCCCCTTTTAGAAAGTTTGTTTTAACAGAGAGACAGAATATCAACAAAAAACACACAAAAAAACAAGGTTATGAATTGATTTGTATTTGATTTAAGGGATTAAGTATTTGATCCCCAGGCAAAACGTGACACAGTACTTGATGGAGCAAGCACAGAGGTCAGACGTTTCCTGTAGCTGGGCACCAAGTTTGAGCACATCTCAGGGAGGATTTTGGTCCACTCGTCTTTACAGATGCCCTCCAAATCTTGAAGGTTTCGAGGCTGTTGCTTGGCAACTCGGAAGTTTCAGCTCCCTCCACAGACTTTCGATGGGATTAAGGTCCAGAGACTGGTGAGGCCACTCCAGGATCTTAATGTGCTTCTTCTTAAGCCGCTCCTTTGTTGCCATGGCCGTGTTTTGGGTCATTGTACGTGGCCCTGTTCCTCAGCCGCTCAGTGCGGTGAAGTCTTCCCGTAGCCTTTGCAGAGAAACGGCCCCAAAGCAGAACGTTTCCACCTGCGTGTTTGGGGATGATGATGTTCTTGAGGTCATATTCAGCATTTCTCTGCCCTCAAACATGGTGAGTCGCGTTGATGCCAAAGAGTCTCATGTCTGACCACATCACCTCCTCTGAATCATGAAACAGGGCTGTTCCTGTCCCCTCCTGAGCAGTGGGGGGGGGGGCTTGTGGGCACTGCAGCATCTCAGTCCATTACAGCAAAGTGTGTTACCCGTGGTTTTCTCGGGTACTGTGGTCTTGGCTCCTTTTTGAGACCATGTAATTCAGGGCTGATCCCTCACCTTTTATAACAATCATCATTACCCCACGAGCTGAGATCTTGCATGGAGCTGCAGAGCGAGGGCGATTGACTGTTATCTTGTATTTCTTCAACCTTCGAATTATCGCACCAGCAGTGGTCTCTTTCTCAGACAGCTTCTTGCTGACAGTCTTGTCGCCCATTCCAGCCTTGTGCAGGTGTGTAATCTTGCCCCCCTGACGTCTTTTGACAGCTCTTTGGTCTTCCCCATGATGGTGGAGAGGTTTGAATGTAACGAGTAGCGATTGGCAATACTACTTAAGCGACAGGACTCATTTATAGACCTCGTGGTCAGAGGGGGTCAGAATTCATCCTGGTTGGTTGGGGATCAAATACTTAATTCCCTTTACTTAAATACAAATTAATTTATAACCTTTATTTCATGGGGATTTTTTTCTGGGTTTTTTTGCTGACACTCTTTTGAAAACAAACCTACCACAAAAAATATGGGCTGTTCATGTCTTTTTAAGGTGGTAAACTTGCAGAATCAGCAGGGGATCAATTAACCCCCCACGCCCCCCCCACCCCCCCTGTATGTATCTACATGCTTTAACTTGGACCTCATTAGAGTGACACCAGCTCACCGCTAATGACCAGAACTCCCAAGAATGCTTGTTAATTCCAGATCTGAGCAGAGTCTGGGGCTGCGCCTGCGTTGCCAGCCCGTGTTCCTACAACCACGGCAGTAAGGCCCGATGTAACCATGACAGCAGCCGATTCTACGTAACCGCTTGATCCTGTGTTTCAGTCTTCCCAAGTACCTTTCCGAAGAATAAGAGAGGAGGAAGTACGGGTGGACCCCCGTCTCACAGACAACTCCTTTGAGGCAAAGGTAAGTGCGGTATTTACTTCAAGCACGCTCTCTGTAGCGCCCGCCGTCCGTCGCCCACCGATGAGGCGGCTGAATACTTGCCAGTCGAATACGTCAACTGTCTCTGCTCTTCCAGCGCGGCGCTAACGGCGACTGGGGCCAGAAAGCCAACGACGTGCTGAAGTTCACGAAAGGCAAATCGTTTCGTCATGAAAAGACAAAGAAGAAGAGGGGAAGCTACCGCGGCGGCGCCATCTCCACCACTATCAATTCTATTAAGTTTGACAGTGACTGAGGAACTGCTCACCTGCTGAACCGAACTTGCCTGCGTGATCAGGACTACCGGTCACCCGCGTCCCCCCCGCCCCCCCCTCGCCCTCCGTAGAGTCGTTCAGCCATCACCACCCAGCAGCAGCAGCAGACCCATAGAAGCTCTTTGTTTGCAATGGGAATATCCAGTTTGATCGGAGAGCTGAAAGCAATGTAATGGGCCTGTGGAGAGAGAGATGAACAGGGCTTTATCGCTGAAGGTTGACATCCATCTGACATCACCACTTATAGCCACTAGGTGGCTGCAGGCCACCAGTTTATGGTAAAAAGCCAATGTCGGTGTTGCGGAGAGGAGCCCTTTCTTTGCCAGTTTCTCATTCGAACGCAGTGTTTCTCTGTAACAAACGTTTCATTTATCAATGTTGAATGACAGCCATCCACCCTAACTGCTTTTTTTTTTTTTTTAATGTGTTCCTATAATTTTTTTTTAATGGATCACAAGGGTTTTTGATGCTGGTTCAGTTGTATGTCTATTTTTATTTGGCAGTCTTGAATTGTGGCGACTGTCCAGAGGGTCAGCACTGGGGTTGTTTTCTCTTGACCGTACATGAGGGTGTTTAGTGAATCAGACTGTTTTATGCTGTGTATTTAAGATATTTTTATTCCATTTCAACCTAGGACCTCGTTTGTTTTCAGTACTATTCAGAGCTACTTACAAGCCCCCATCGAGCCCCCTCTGTGCTGTTGGTCATTGATATGAAATTTGTTATGCATCAACATAGAGCCATTTTTCAGTTATTAGAATTCTCTGTATGGATTCTTATGTACTGCTTTTTTTCTATTATCAACCCTAACTGTAATTAAAAGACAACAAATATTGGTGGGATTAGTTTTTTTTAATTGAAATTCAAATTTGAAGGGTGTTTTGAGAATCTTGGCAGCTTTATTCACCGAGACCATAGTTCATGTATGTGATGCAAAGTTATATGCAAACATCAGACTGTCCTCGGCAATCAGGTTTTCCTCCGGGGGCCACAGATTAGAAAGTGATGCAAGAAATGTACCTCGAAGTTCCCACCTCGGCCACCAGATGGCAGTCGGCTCTGTACAACCGCACTGACCTTCAGTCGTTACATGAATCTGCACCTTGTCGCTTGATGTCCTGGCAGCGCCATCCAGGTGTCACACACCCTTCAGTTCCTTGTGTCAAGCAATGAGGTAGTTTCACTCTAAACTGGGCCAAAAGAAGACCTGCCAGGACTCGCAGGCGAAGCGAGGGAGGACCTGGAAGAGCTTTTTTTAACAAATTATTTTTTTTGTGGTAGTAAATAAGTATATTTTCAATTGCTAAGAATACACTAATTAGGAACGCGCCATCATATCTGCATAAAACTGACGCCGAGGCTCTGTTCATCTTGTCAACAGTCTCACAATGAAGACCCGAGAGAGATGTAGATGAAAAATGCGAGTCTGGTGAATGAATGATTAAGTATTTCACTTCATTATCTGCTCTCCGGAGATGTTGCTAAGTTTTGGCCAAATGTTCTAACACAGATCTCCGGCTGCAATCGCTCCCAACCTTAAATGTGAGAAACGGTAATTGGAGCCCAAATGGCATGACTTTCTCCGGGGACCAGACTGATAACTTTGGTTAACAGATGATCTTGACTATGATGACAGCAGCGGTCTTGGTTCAGTTTGTGACTGCAAAGAGAGAAATCTGCTCTCTATGCTAACAAACTCCCTTTGGTTTCTCCTGACCCCGGGTGGCGCCGAGCCTGGCCCGCAAGGCTCAGCCTCACACCTCCAATCGATCAGAATCAATAACAATTTTAACCCGGTATGTTTTAAAATCTTCGCCTTAGCATTATTGGAAAAGCAACACGCGTCGAAAACGGTGGTCCGATCTTCTATCCACCGGCAGGTTTCCACTGGACACGCGCTTCATTTCCCCGTTGCTAACTGGCTCTCACCCGGGTACCTGCAATCAATGGCTCGTTTCTCTTCCATCGCCGAGTCTACCGATTGTAATAGCGCGGCTTTACTGAACAGCTGGCTTAGCGGCATCTAGTTTCTTGCCAATTAGTTTCAAAATTATTTCAACACCGATCACATTATTTTTTTTCCCCCCCTCGGGATTATGCAGATTGGCCGAACTGCCCTTAACACAACAGTGAATAAGCCTGGAACCCATCAGCCAATGGAGCACTGACACGCGCGCTCGCCGCGCAGCTTCGTTCCGGTGCGCGCATTAATATGGAGATCGGCGCGTGCGGGAAAGGGTCTATTTGTACTGGTGGAGCTGCGGGGAGCCTCAGCTGCTCCGAGGCTGGCAGCAGTTAGCCACAGAGCCGCGCTTCGGTGCTTCAGCCCCGCGCGGGAGGGTGACAGCGCGCGTTTGCTCGGGGTCCCCGCGGCCGGGCCGCCGGGCCGCCGAGCGGCCGTGCGAGCACAACTGTTACTGGGCAAGTTTTCCCGAGCAGATGGAGCCGCTGCTCCACAGACTCGGCGCGGTCGGGAGGCGGCGCCGCTCGTTGGCTCCGCCGGAGGCGCCTTTATTATCAGGGCTTTGGAAGCCAAAAGCCAACGTTCAAGCCTTCGTGTTGTCGGGGTTAGGATTCAAATTAACCGACTCGCTGATCGCGAGAACCATTCACTTGTTTGAATGACTGACATCGCACGACAGTACAATTCATCCTGGTGGCCTGTCGTGGCTTTGAGCAGAGGGCTCCGTGAGATTGCGCGGGTGGTCCGCGTGTAAGGGGTCACCGAGCCAGACCTCGGCTCCGAGGAGCACGTGGGCAGGGAATGCTGATGAGGCGCCCTTCAACCGACCCTCCTGCCTGCCAGTCATTCTTGAGAGCCACTTCCGTCTGTCAGTTATGATGTGAGCGAGTGCGAGCGAGCTTGTTTCGGGCCAGTGCGTGTGCGCAGCGTGTGCGCAGTGTGTGTGTGTGTGTGTGTGCGCGCGCGTGTGTGTGCGCAGACGGGCCGCGGGACAATCTTTTAATGGGCGGCAGAGGGCGAGAGCAGCCCATCCTGTCCACTCCAATTAGGCTAAACCGCTGACTGACAGCAGAACGCAGCGTTCATCTAGCGGACGCTCAGAGCCGCCGCAACCAGCCACGCAATTTCCCCCTAAAATATTAAGCCCAATTTTAATACACAGGACAAATGACTTCCTTGGAGCCCGATAGATTAGTCTCGGTAATTCACCCCACGGTGAAACGGAGAACAAAGCCAAACAACAATCGCAATTACAAATCATGCAGATCGCATTCGTAGAGCAAAATCACTTTTACGTTATTAAAAACATCTTTAATAGAGCATTATACCATTTGTCTTATATAAAGTGTTTCGGTGAGCAACAACAATCAGCGGAATACACAGTTTGAATACACGGTGCAGCGCGGCAAGCATCACTGATATGGATAAGGATGCGGGCGGAGCTGGCGGCTGAGGCGCTGGCAGAGTCCACATGAGGAGCAACTCTAAAGAGCACAGAACAGAAAAAACCCGCACCTTTATGTATACACCTGAAAGTCAAAAAAAGATCGATTCCACCTCGTTTTGCCTTTTGCAGAAAAACGCCAGATATGAAAGTGCTGTTTTAACCTTTAACAAAGGGTCAAACCTGCCGACGCTCCGCTGCTCTACAGACTATGGCAAAAAAAGTATATATACATTTGTATATTTTGTGGTACACAAGTAACGCCCTCGACCGGGAATGCTGGGAAAGCCTTTGAGGACGCGCGGTGCCGCGTCAGCATGCTTCACTCACTGTATTGATAGCCTGAACAACACCGGCATGCGCTAATGATTGATGACGACCCGAAGAGCTGCAGGCTTAATGAGTTCACTGCTTTAATTGTCCATTTAAATTCTTGAGACCTGTTGGGAGGTGGATGACTTTGACACTAACCGCCCTTGCTGCCGTCTTTCCCTCCCACTCGCACCGCCGCGCGGTGTCAACTATGATGTCTTTGGCGTGGCAAAGTCCCAGGCGGTGTCCTGGGCGCACTTCCACATGGCGCGCACCAGACGGGTGAAGCCCATGTCCTTAGGTTTCTCCAACCCACGCATCAGCCGCTGCTTCATGATGGCTATGAACTCCTTGTTGCTAAGCTCTCCGTTCCCTGGAGAAGACGGACAGGGAGAGAGTTGCCGTGGACAAGGGATGAGGTGATGATAACAAGATGATAAAATGGTGAAGGGGAAGGTCAGGCGGTTGCATCCATGGAGTCTTCCTCTTCGACACAGGCGTTATTTGCCTCACGTGCTGCGGCGCAGCTCACGGTGTGCTACTTACCATCGCAGTCGAAGAGCGCAAACACCACATCGCACACGTGGTCGGACAGTTCCACCTTGGCTACAGTGCGGGCAACCTGCTTCATGGTAACTGGGAGGCAATGTGGGTGAGGGGGGTGGGAGGGGTGCACAGAAAGAGAGATTCAACCGTTTGTGAAAGGGAGGAACAGACGTGCCGGCGGACGCGCACACTCGCACGCGCCAGCTCATAAATGTCTCGTGAGGATAACTGCTGCTTCGGATCGATAGCAGGCAGGGCTTCCATTCACATCGCACACAGTCTGACAGATAAGAGAACGGAGACAGAGGAGGCTGAGAGGAGGAAGACGAGGAGGAAGAGAGACAGATGGCATCGGGACAGCCAGCAGAGAACGACTGAGAGCGAGAAGAAGAGGGAGGGTAGGGGGAGGATGGAGGTGAGCAGAGAGGGAAATGAAGACATGGACCGGGAGCGGGGAAAAAGCCTAAGAGTTGTAATGGAAAAAACAGGAGACGCTAAAAGTCAGGATTATTGATTATCAGGCAACAAAGGCGCACAAATGGATGAGGGGGCTGAGTGAAAAGAATAATGTCTCTCTGCAAATGACATGACTCGAAACAAAAAAGTTAGTCTGACCGAGAATCGTATTAATTTCCCACTTTTCTACCTTCAACAAAGACACTGTGCACATAAAACACCCACGTATGAGGAGCTGTACAAAAGGGGTGCGAAAATCATCGCTTAGAGAGCCTGATGAAAAAGACGAAAATGTAAAAGAACAGAGAGAAATTTTAAGTGTCAGGCTGGAGGAGTAGCAGGACAGCTTCACTGCACGGGCCGCAGGGCGAGATAGAGATCATTTGCGGACACACACCTGGCGTCTCTCCTCAAAACCACAGAGAGGTCTGCTGTACTCAGTACTTCCGTCACAGCTCTCTCTCCCTCTCTTTGTCTCTGTCTCTCTGTGTCTGTCTGTCTGCCTGTCTGTCTCTCTCTGTGTCTGTCTGTCTGTCTCTCTGTGTCTGTCTGTCTTTGTCTCTGTCTCTCTCTGTGTCTGTCTGTCTTTGTCTCTGTCTCTCTTCGTCTCTGTGTCTCTGTCTCTCTCTGTCTCTCTCTCTCTCAGGCACACACACACACACGCACACACGCACACACACAGCTGGTTACGGTGAAAACATGCAGCTGAAACTGTGAGCTGGAAAACAAGCATCTTAGGGTTGATCCTGCGCTCCCCTGGAGCAGCAGCTGTTTCATCAGCCAATCACAGCTAATGGAGGTGCTGACAGAAAACATATGGATGCATATTCAAAGGCTGGATCACAGCGATGAATGAGGGAGGCACTGATTCATCAAACAATTGCCATATTGTATTAAGAGCTACAGGTTGTCTGTGCCCATGCTGCCCTCCGATCAAATTGACTTGAAGATCTGACCAGCAAATGATGGATCTGACACACCGCTGCTTTTAATCAATTATCCGTTGTAGATGCATTTCTCGGAGAAATGGCAGCAGGGTCAACCACAGCTAGCTCTTAGAAGGCGACCATGAAATGAAGGGTACGACCCCCCCTCTCCATCCCATCGTGATGACGCTAGCATGTGTCACTATCAGTTGCTTGCTCAGTCAAGTAGGAAGTGATCTGTCGTGTGTGTCTGTTGGTGGGTTTTTTTAGATTGAAGCATGTGCTCTCCTGCAAGGCCCCGAGATAAAAACTCGCTGATAAACGGCTGGATGAACAAATAGATGACAAATGGCACAGCTAAGATTGAGGGCTAAGCCAGGCAAAAAGAGATGTAGGCAGCAGAGCTGGCTGGCTGGAGTGTCGAGAGTCCTGAGAGACGGAGGAAATGGCGGTGGCAAATCTAAAGGGGAATAATTAAGAAGAAAGAGAGAATGTCAGATGAAAAGGCCAAACGGGAGTGTACCTTTATCTATGGACGCGCCGGCCATGTGGTAGAAACTCAGCGCCGTGTCCACATCGTTCACGTTCTTCAGGAAAGTGAAGAAATTCTCCACCTCCTCAAATGTGATGCCCTGCACAAGGAAAGATTGGGATGAGAAGCCCTGTGCCATCGCGTCTGCGATTACGCTGGAGCCATTAAAGTAATACCGGAATACATCAAATATTGTCAAGACGAGAGCTTCACAATGCAATTAGGGGAGCAGCACAGTGGGGCACAAATGCCACACATGGACTGACAGATGTATGCACTTACGAACGAATGGGCCATCACGCAGCCGTTACACTGCTAATGAGCTCATTTCCAAAGAAAAGTAAGCAGTCGGTCTTGGGACGGTAAATAACAATTTCTCACTTACAGCACAGGTTATGTCAGTGCTATGAGAAAGCTTGGGATGGAGAAAGAGAGGGTAAACTGTGAGAAAGGGAGAGAGGGGGGGGCGATTACTGCAGTCTAAGTCCTCAGAGAGACCCCGCTTGGGCTCATGTTTCTCCCGAGCCTGGGAGGAACAGCGGCCTCCCTGCTCTCGGTCTTCTGCTCTCTGCTAACAGCTGCATTTAACCATAAAACATGCTTTGACACAGCTCAGTGTGACATCTTTTTGCTGCTTTATTGTATGTCAGCAACCTACCATGTGATGTAAGCTATCTTTGAAAGAAAAGAAAAAGAAAACGGAAAAGAAACAGGGGTGTGTGGTGGTGGTGGTGGTGGTGGGGGCGGGGGGTGTCTTCTCTTGCTCCCACGGCTGTGGGGATGTAATGTGTGTTGGTGTCACTCGAGTCAAATGACTGACAGGGTTCAGCGAGGCAGAGCCAGCATGAAATCAAAGTTCATGACTGAAAGCTTTTGCATCTTGAATATTTTTACATCTCCTCCACTGTTTGTGTCTGTCCCAGCGGAGCCATTTGACTTGCCTGCAGCAAAGAGGTCCTCCCTGATGTAAGACTGGCTGGGTGAAGGAATGTACAAATTCTTTGTTTTGTTAGAAATCTTGCACTGTCATCCTGATATTATTAAAGTCTGAATAAGCACTTGTTGACTTGATAAAAGAGCAATTGTGGACTTGGACCCTTCTCCTGAACACTGGCTGCTCGGTCTGGTCATCAGAAATGGTGGAAGACGGAACACACGGAGGAAGCGAGTGCCATTCAGGTGGATACCATCAAGCTCTGAATGTGCTGTCCTCCCCCGGTGATGTATTACCTCTCATCCAGTCCCCCATACACACTCACAACATCCCAGCACGCTCCCCTTTTCCCTCAGGCACACACCGTCTGTCACACATCCTCGTATGTAGGCCAATTAGTTGGAACACAACCGCATGAACCGCTGTATATGACCGCGGCATACCAGTCACTCACCGCAGACATCTACACACACTCTTAATAAACACACATCTACCTGTGCATCCTTAAACATCTTCTTAAGGCCCTTCTGCATCTGCTTGAGTTTACGAGACTGGACTCCGCTGTAGGCCAGCAGCATTCCCCCGAACTGCCGCTCGGAGATCCTGCCGTCCGTGGGATCGTTCCTCTCAAACTGGACGGGGGAGGAAGAGAGGGACTGATGAGGAAGTAGCGCTATGTAAAGGCTCGAACAAATCAGGCGACCGAGGGGATGTGAAGATGGAAAACGATAAATTCTGGTGTCAGGCTTCAAGCCGAACCAAGCTTGGAGCTGGAATGGATGATGTTAAACCTGGATATGCCTTCTTTCTTTCTCTCTCTCTTTTTTTTACAGCGTTCAACTGCAGCACATCTTGACAGAAGAAGGATTCGGCGGTTGTCAGGTCAATCCAGTCGATTTATAACTGAGGCTGTGTGACGGGCGCGCAGCCCCCCCCCTCCCCCTCCACACACCCCGGTCTCCCTCCTTCCACTCTGAATATGCCGACCTCTCAAAATGCTAATTTGTTGCACGTCTGCGAGTCAGCTCGTGACCGAGTCAGAACATGCCTGGAGTGAATATTTCAGGGGTGACCCGAGCATTCATGCACGCATGGAGCATCTACCTTTTGTGGAGCGAAAAGTCCCTTTTGGGGCGAGAAGCTCTAGTAATGAAAATACAGCTTTGTGGAGTCAAAAAAGTATCCTTGGAAATATTTATACACATATTTGGGCTGTCTAGTTTATCAGTGAGTGGTATCGTGTGTAAAATTAGAATTACAGCATTGCGGTTGTAAGTCTACGTCAACCAATCAAGTTGCAATCTCTCTCACAATTTTGTTACAATCGGCGCATGAGTTATGGACAAAAATGTGTGACCTTTGACCACTAAATCAGTTCATCCTTCAGTCCAAGTGGACGTTTGTGCCAAATTTTGAAGAAATTCCCGAGTGGGACGGATGTGATGTTGTGATGACCTTGACCTTTGACCCCTGACCACCAAAGTTGAATCAGCTCATCCTTGAGCCTGAATTAGCCTTTGTACCAAATTTAGGGAAATTCCTTTCAGGCATTCCGGACATACCACGATCAGAGGAATGATACAGGTCATAGTGAAGCTGCCCTTGAAAGTTATGGCCAAAAATGGGTTTTGTGAGGTTATGGCGCCCTTGACCCTCAATCACTAAAACCTAATTAGCTCATCCTTGAGCCTGAGCTGATATGTGTTTGAAGACTTTCCCCAGTGGAATTCCCAAGATGTCACATTCACAAGGCGGATTGACAGATGGGACGGGAAACCTCCGGCCATAGCTGTCGCAGGAGTGTGAGAAAGCGAGAAAATACCCGTGAAGGGGGCGAGACTCAGCTGGTGAAGTATGAGAGTGAGCTGCATTCTAAGCATTTCAAAGGAGAGACATCGGGAATATGATTTCTCGTGTATAACACAGTCGACCTCATCATTGGATTATGATTTCACTCAGAGGGCATAATGGTATCATTAAGACCTGACAGATAGCGTTTTGGTTCTGGCAGATGCTCAGACTCGCGTCCTATTCTTGGAGCCTCATGACAGCACCCATTACGGTTCAGTCTATCAGCTAAGAACAACCCACGCTAATTAATAGAATAACCATATGCTCAACAACACCGATCAGTTGCTTTTTATGTAGAAGCAAGTGACGTCTCGCTGAGGGTAAAGAGACCGAGGCTGTGAGAGCGAACAGCGCTGTCGGATAATCCACAAAGCGTTTGTCATTCTTAGACTTTTTTTGTACTGGGCTCGCGTGTAACTGTCTCGCTCCCAGTTTTTCAATATATTTTGATTTGTTTTTCTACTAGAGGAGTGAAGGTATGACAGTAAGATTTACTTCTTCCCATTTGTAAAGCTGCTAAATTTCATTTGTGGTCCCCAGAAGGGTGCGGGGAGACTTAATAAAGACCACAACGCCACAACATTTAAAATGAATCATGACAACAAAGAAGCAGCAGATGGATGTTCTCAGTATAAACCTCCACTCACTCACTTCCCTTTTCCATTACCTCGAGTTTGAGCACATCATGCTGCAGTTTCCTCTGGAACTCCAGGAAGCTGCCGATGGTGAGCTTTCCCTTCAGGTCTTCTCCGAAAAAGTAGGTGGTGAGAGCGGAGCTGCAGCCGGCGGTCTTCAGGGTGTTTCCTGTGGTAGAGCGGTCACGGTGTCGCATGCCCATACTGGTCTGGGAACGAATGATGCTCTGGACCTGGAGGTGGATGTGTCGAGCAGATTCATGCGATTAAGCAGGTGCTACCCAATGTAGTTACATTTAGCTTATTGCTTTCTGGGGCATCATTGTGTCAGTTTGCTTGTTTACACTGAGTCAAAGTAGCCAGGCGGAATGTCGCTCCAGCGTGGGATTTTAGGCAGCATCCCAGCATTCCTGGATCAGAGGCATAACGGGTAACACGACCACTACCAGTGATCTGGACCCCACGTCTCACTCTGCTGTGGTGGTGTTTTGTGTCTTGTGCAGTCAGTGAAGTCGCTGCTTGTTAAGTTGGAAATGCTGCACTTGCGTCCAGTCTCGTTGTCGTTTGAAAGAACTAGCGCGTCGTTGATGGCTTACTGCTCCCTTGCATTTGAAATGGCTTCTCACTCAGTGGTCACTCAGTGATGACTAACTGGCCAAGAACTTGAATCATTTCTAACCCCTCTCTCTATCTGGCCTGCAATGTTCTTAAAAAAAAAAAAAAGAAATTCTCAAATGAGTGTATGTCAGCGGAACTGCTGATGTTTTCTTAGCTGAATCCAGGGGGGTGTAATAGGCCATCTGATCGATCTAAAGTTGCAGTGGAAGAATGTGTTCATGAATAAGCTGTATTCAGGTCAGGTCAAGTCAAGTCAAGGTCATTTTTATCTCCCAGAATCAAAAATGACATTGCCTCCATCTGTACAGTGAGCAACATCCTCTGTTCTTAGACCCTCGATTTGAGTGAGGAAAAACTCTGCTAAAAAAACAAAACAAAACACAACCTTTTAACAGGGGGAAAAAAGGAGAAGAAACCTCAGGAGGAGCCACAGAGGAGTGTCCCTCTTCCAGGACGAACAGGTGTGCAATAAATGTTTCATGTACAGAAATAACATCAAGAATTTACAGGTAACGACGACAGAATTGCTGATGAAAAATAATACAGTGCATTCAGAGCCATTATCTCCTCCACACCAACCCACATGTCCATTGCTTGACTTCAAATATGAAGGCTGTAAGCTTGGCCATTTTTTTTAATATTGTTTTTCTTGCTTATTGTGTTAAACAGCATTTTCAGATAGTGAATGTCCCAACTACAGCAGAGAAACTAGAATGTGTGTGCATTCCGCAATTTATGTCTCTACCTCGCAAGGAGCGGCTTGATACGACTCTTTGTCAATCAAGTTTTTTTTTTTGGTTTGTTTGCGCTTGAGGGGATTATTGTGGTGATTCACTGCCTGATCAAATTCCTGCTGCTGCTGCTGCCGCTGCCGGTTTCTGCGCGGGCCTGACCTCTGACAAATCAGAGCAGCATATTTACCACTGTGTATTTGCTCAGAGTTGCTGTTTGTTTATAGCAATATTTTCTTCATTGACTGAGTTCAGCAGGTATTCTAAATTTTAAATTTGCCTCGAGTCCATATTCATAATACAGTGTGTGACAATAGGCACGATAAAGGCTGATTTAAAAGTTGTTTGGATTTGGATTGTCTCACGTTATTAATATTCTTATTTTAATCTCGCAGAACACCCAATTGACACATACAGCTGGAAAAAAAGCAACATTTCTGACATTTATTGTTGTCTATAAAATTAATCTAGTTTCATATCGAGACTCTCTGTTCTCTAATATGTGGGCCTGTGCTTACCTAATCTAAATCAATGATAGACAAATTTTGCCCAACCCTGGTACAGAGTGTAAATTTGTATTTTCAAATTACAAAACGTTTAGAATGGAAGACTTCTGATTATACGAGTATTCTGTGTTTTATTGTGACGCCATTTATGAGCATTTGCAATTTGCAACAAGATATATGCATTTGATTTGTAACAGGATATGTGAACTTTTGCCCATCTGTGATCATAACCCCTATCAGATGCCGATAGTGTTATACCACAGACTGCAAAGCACTTACCCCAGTAGAAAAGGCAGTGGGACGAATCAGCGGAGGGACCTGGGAATTGCTTCAGTGTGTTACGGGGTACTGTAATGCAATCAGGAGCTACTTGTAGATGGACCTAAAAGCGCAGCCTATACACGTGGACTGGCTCATTCAACCTGGTATCTCATTTGGTGTGCTAATTTTCTGTGTGTCGGTGTGTAACTACTGCAGACACCAAGTGCTGCTGCTGCCAGTCACCTGTTCAAACTCCTCCAGGTCCACTTCTCCATCCCCATTCAGATCAAACATCTTGAAAGCAATCTCAAAGTTCCTCTGGGGAGCTGGACACCGTAGGACACAAACACACAAAAAGGAACACATTCTGAAATCAATACAACACAATATGGAAACAACATGTCACACTGGATCGACCCAGACAACAGCTTAAGAATTCAATACCGGCTCAGTCATTGCACATCAACTGAGCAGCATCTTCAGCTTTCATCCCTCCCCCAGCGGTGCAACGCTGGCAGCTAACGACTCATTTTCGATACTACGCTATCAGCCCCACCCTCCTCCAACAGAACAGAACATACGCAGCACTTTGACCACGCAACCATGGCATAAATGATATAATTCTTATTCAGTGCACGGATTTTTCCATTCATGCACTTCACACACACAACCTTCCTCACAATGCTTCCCTGTAATAAACACACTGTAAATTCATGTATTTACTGTGTCACATTGAATTACCAAAAAAAAAAAAAAAAAAAAAAAAAAACTAAAAAAT
>CAAKHG010041496.1:0-10327 GCA_901007715.1 Dactylopterus volitans | reverse complement strand
TAGAATATGATACAACAGCCCCGCAAACGAGATTTATGTTGGATTGTGATTGAATGTGTGTGAGAGAGGTGTTGACATGTTTGAATGATTGTTATTGGGACTGTAGTTTGTGACGCTGTTGGATTGTACTGAGTCAAACTGGGAGGGGTCCCTAATATTTTGGTCACCCCACTCACATGCAACCAAAATGCTGTTGTTTGACAAATTTTCTAATCACTCACTTCAGCAATGCCCAGGAAGCATTTGCTCTTTAGAATAAATCGGCATCTGTCGGGTTGTTAGAGAGAAGCGTTGCGCCAACCGGGCCCGCGCGGAGGTCATGGTACCCGGTGGCGTCCACAGCAGCTCCAGCTGGTCATGACCCAGCTTTAACAAGCCTCCACTCTGGGCAGGAGCATGTTAGCTGCAGGTTAGAGGGCCGCAGCTCGGCCGTTGCCTCCATCTCTCATCAGAAAATTCTCAAAACAACTCATTATTTCCTTGTTATGACTCGTTTTTTTTCCCCCGCTGTGATTTATGCTGGATTACTGCAACCGCTGCCCAATCAAAGCCACCCAGCGTTTCACCAGTTGAACGTTATTAACGTGCAGCCGCGGCGGCAGCGGCAGCAGCAGCAGGGAAACGCCGGCGAGTCAACAGCACACATCAAAGCTGATTTGAATCAAATCGCAAAGTGTAAAACTGGATTACATGCCGCGTCGTTTCCGGTAATTTCCCCGGCGCGAGCACAGCGGCGAAAAACACAGGTTCTCTAAGCGCCGCCAACGAGGAGTGGAGGCCGCTGAACAGTAATAACAGTAGAACCAACATGGTTTCGGGTCGTGAGCATGTTCAGGATGATGCAGTAGAGAGAGAGGAGCAGAGGCGTGTTTGAAGATGAGGCAGAAATACTCCTGGTTGGTCTCATTAGCATCCGTGACCATCAGCATCTGGACCCGCAGCGGTACACTAAAATGCTAACGCCCGCAGCCACGCTGACTAGCAGAGGCTAACGATCTCTGATGATAATGACCCAGTTGGCTCCAGTTGCATGTTGGAGGACCACAGACTACGTACGGCGGACAGAGCGCCGCCACCTCACCCCACTGTGCAGAATACGAATCCAAATATCACATTATGCAGGTGGAACTCGTTTGGCTGCTGACATCGTTGCGAGTCAGCCGCTGCAGCCGCGATCAGGGTTGCCGAGGTCCCGCCCACCCGAAACAGACAACAGCAGTCACCGAGCGTTAGCGTCACATGTCCTCTCCGCTTGTTTGCGTACAATTCCGAAACAAAAGTGCATAAATGCGCTACAGCTTCTGGTATTTGGCTCAGCTGTTAATGGCGAGGCCACGCCCCCTCCCCTTTTATAACATCAGGTAACTAATCGAAGCGATACTAGACATTTTAATTTGGACCGAGTTCCATCAACTAACATGGAGGGTGCATGGTTTATGACCAATACAGCAGTCAACCACCAGGGGGCTCCAAAGCAAGAAGCAGGATCCACATTCTCATTTTGTAACCATGGATACCAGTCGCAGAGGGTGATGCGGGGCCTTTGTGCTGTACATTGAACCTTCCAGAGGTTAGAGAGACAGTGAGGCGTTCAGGGAACAGCAATAACGTAGCTGGTGTTTTAATAATATTTAGTATATTGTGTTTACGGTGAATGGAAAGATGGAATTCTGATGTACCACCTGCTCATCCATAGTTTTACATTCCGCATCTCTATATTGAGGGAACACGGCTTCATGCAACGTTGAATCAACCGCGAGGTGTGAAACCGTCCCACGTCGCCATAGAACCAAAGGGACGTCGAGCTGGACCGTCGCGGAGCCGTCACGGGGGTTCATCCCATTCTCATCGCATCAGCTTTACAAAAAAACTGAACCGCAGTCATTTCCAATATAGCCCAGGCTGCTCTTAAACGGCTCATCCACGGATGGTGAGTCCACATGGCCTTTTCGCTCATCAGAGCCTGGGAGCGTCACGTAGAACCCCGTGTGCAGATGAAGCAGTTTGGCCCCCGAACTGTCACATCGGCTCAGATAATTGCAGCGATGCAGTTCTGCGCATTCGCAATGAGAACATGTATAATTAGATCAGGAGGAGTTGGCTGACATGAAAAGTGAAGCAGGGACGCCGAAACTCACGCAGCGCGTTTGCAGCGCGTTTGCGGCGCGTTTGCGGCGCGTTTGCGGCGCGTTTGCGGCGCGTTTGCAGCGCGTTTGCAGCGCGTTTGCAGGGGCTGAACACGCGTATTGAGGTGCCGTTTATGGAAGTCTCGTCGGTTCGCCGAAGCCGCCATTTCCAACGGATGCGGATTTGTAATTTCGAGCAAGGATCCAGTCTGAGAGGCGGGGTCAGCGGTGGGGGGGGTGGCACGGCGAGCACAGAAACGAGGGCGGTGTTTTCAGATGCGTCACAAATAAGTCACTTTTCCATGTACTGTAACCGTCTCATTTGGAATATATAAAGCCCAAAGCACAAGGGGACGCTGCTTAAATGGATGTGTTTTGTATACATTTGAGCTGGGAGACCGATGGCGCAGTATAGAATAGAATAGAATAGAACAGAATAGAATAGCCTTTGTTGTCATTGCACAGAGTGCAACAAAATTGGAGTGCAACTCCCTTTGTTGCAGTTCGAAAAGAGCATAAACCACAATACTATTCATGAAATAAAGTAATAAACACAGAAGTAAACACAGCAGCAGCGCCAGTAAACGTGTGCCCTCGCGGTTATCGCTCCTGAGCACTGCTATTGCACAGAAACCGTTGGGAAACACAAACGGGCGCTAGTTCCCTCGCTCTTCTTCGGTCCGCGGTAAGTCATCTCAGCAGAAGCGCCGGCACGGCTGGAATATTTACTGTATCGTTTGCGTATCGCTTTGCGCTTTGCTTGGTCACAGATGAGGCCGCTGCAGCTGGTTTCAGGTGGACACATCTGGACTGGAAGTAACGCCGTCCTGCGGGCTCCTTTGGCGGCGGCGGCGGCGGCGGCGGCGGCGGCGGCGGCCGCGGCGGCACCATTCAGGGCAGCCACAGACAAAAGAGGACAAAATCAACACGGGGGGAAAAAAAAGGGCAGAACCTGTCAGAAGGGCTGATTCCTTGACAGGAGGGTTTGAAGCTTTTGTTAGCCGCTGCTGCTGCTGCTGTTTTTCTCATTTTGCCCTTTTTTTTTTCCTGATTGCATCAATTCAAAAGGCGGATGGATAATTGACAGACTCAGGAAAACCGCGCTTTAATGAATAGAAAGGAAAAAAATAAAAAACAATAAATTGAAAATCTATCTACGGTCCTGTGTTGCTCCTATGGCACCGTTGTTCTGCGAAGGTTATTCTATTATTTCGACTAAAAGTCACAGTTAGACAACCTTCCACAGCCCGGGAGGAAGCTTCACTCCGCAAACCAGGGAGAATGAGCAAATGGAAGTCGATAAAGGCTGGAAATTACCGGCTTTAGTAAAAAAAAAAAAAAACACTAAGATCTGCGATGGCTCCATCTGAGTCGACAGCTACGTTGTGTGAGAGGAGTTATATTGTGTTCTGAGTTGGAAGAATGAAGGACAGAAGACCCGGAGGCAAACTCTCCTCAGAGTTGGCCGATATTGCGCCAGGGCGCTGCACTCGTGAGACGGGCTTAAAACCAAATCAGCCGTCGTGGTCAAAGGGGCAGCAGATTCCTGTTGGACCTGAACGCAGCGTCGTGACCGCGGCATCATCGTGACCGCGGCATCATCGTGACCGCGGCATCATCGGCCGGGTTACACCAGCGGACCAACTCTGTTTAAAAGCTGCCATTGTCTCGTGACTCAGCATTTTTTTTTTTTTTTTTAAACATGCAAGTGAAAATAGGGCATGAGTACGCCCTTTTTAGGCCCAAGAGGTTCTGGTCTTGGTTGGTGCCAGTGCTGGTTCAGTTTTTACGACACTATGTCTGCTGCAAACTTCCCCTCATCGCGAGAGCAGCGCTGGCGGGCTACGTCGACCCTGTACAAGTGTTGCTCCTGGCTTTTAGATGCCCACATTGGAATCCCGACTGCTCCAACACATTTGTCCCATCTGGCCTTCTTCCACTTATCCGGGTGCAGGTTGTGGGGGGCAGCAGTGTCCTGCCCTCCGATCCACATCGCACCAGACCCGTGTGGTTCCTCCTACAGGTGGTGGGTGTGCCGGAGGACGGACCCAAGTCTCTGCCTCGGGCTGGACCTGACCAGACCCCACAGATGAAGGCCCAGCTACCAGGCACTTGCTGACTGGTCCCTCCCCCGGGCCTTGCTCCAGGGTGGGGCCCCAGTGACCCTACGGGCAGGGCACACTGGTCCCGTGATGTTTTTCTTCCCATAAATGTCTTTATGGACCATTCTTTGTCTGACCCTTCGCTCAAAACCAACTTGCCATGGGAGACCTTACCAGAGATCATTCATTAGGACACTCAAACCCCTCCACCACCATAAGATGATGGTCCAGGGAGGTGCTCCTAATCATGAATGTTATGGACAGCGGTTACTCTCTGTGGATCTGTCCAGCAACACTCCAATAATTAAAAAAAACGTCGTGTTTTACTTTACCCATCTTGGTGAAAAAGGGGTTGAGTAGAACTCAAACTGCTGAGCCTCGTACGTTTGTTGTTCTGCCTCTGCTGAGTGTGTTTGGATGCAGCAGTTTGCAAAAACAGTGGCAATGCTAACTATGTTGTACGGTACAATGCTATTCCATGTTGAGTCTTTGGTCTAATCAAAGTTTGATAGTATTAAAAAATCAAGATCATCAACCTGATCAACTGAAATCTCTGTTTGTCTGTTTCAGGATATGAGGTCCTCCGGTGAGACTCTGAGTAAACTGATGGTGGACTCCCTCAGCCCAGGAAACAGACTGCAGCATTCGGCCAGACGGGATTTTACAAAAAACTGCGTTTGCCGCGGACCTTTACTGGAAGTGTCACATCTCGTTGCTGGTTTACTTCCTGTTGTGAATTCATGAAAATGAACTAAACGTTCTCCAGCTGTGAGAAGAATGTTGGACGGCAGAAACCCACCAAATGTCCATTTGAGTGCCGCGAGTCGGATGATGGAGTTCTATTTCAGTGACGATTCTGTGGACCTCACCATGTGGACTCCTGCGGCGGCGCGAGTGTTTGTTTGTGTCCACAGTGGTGTGACACGGTGGAGGTGAGAGTGGAGGACAATTCCAGACCTTTCTGTCTTTACAATGAGAGTTCCAGCCAGTGTGGCTGCAGTTACTGGTCTTTGTCCTCTGGTGGTCTTCCTCTGTGTTGTCTCCCATGGTGGTTATGGGATTCAGGTGGATCCGAGCCCTAACGCCAACCCCGACCCCAGCTCGTCTCCAATCCTAAGTCTCAAGTCGGCGCCTGAGGGGACGCCCCCACCCACATCCAGTCCTGCCAGACATATGTCTCTGCTGAGGCCCAGCCAGAACCTGTGGGGTAAGTCTCAGCCAAAGCTTCAGCTTGAAACCATGTCCCACCTTCCTGACAACCGCATGTCCAACACAAACATTCCATCAGCTGTCTCCCAGGACAAATCAGCATCCCGCGCTGGACCCCGGCTACTGCCTCAAACCAAGCAAAGCTCTGATTCAAGGCAAGAGTCCAGTCAGCTGGACAGACATGGGTCTGACACCCCAAAGAAACCTTCAAAAGTCAGCGCCAAAGCGAAACCAAAGCCAAGGCTTGCATCACTGTCCCAGCCAAAGCCCAAGCTAGTCCTCAACTCCACAGGAGTGGCCGCGCCAAAGCCCAGCTCAGAGTCTGCTCCTTTAGCCAACACTAGCTTGTCCTCAACAGTCGGTCCTAACCTGAGGTCAAACTCCTCCGGATCTACGAACGTCCGCTCTGATGGCCGCATGGCTTCCCTATCCAGTCCTAGATCCCTTTCCAAACTCGGAACCTCTTCATCAAGCAATCCGAAAGCCAGAACTGATTACAAGACCTCAGACCCAAACTCCAGACCACCAATCAGAGCACAGAGGAACCATACTCAGTTTCTGGGCAAAGACAAGGATTTCCAAAATCGCCCCAAGAGAGGCTGGATCTGGAACCAGTTCTTTGTCCTCGAAGAACACATTGGACCTGAACCTCAGTATGTTGGAAAGGTAAGACTCCACACATTTTTCTGCAAATGCGTTTGTCCCATCCAGACTGGCTTCTTAGGATTTCAGCCTCTTCCGAACACACATCGGACACATACGTGACACATTTATTGTGGGATTGTGATGATTCGCACAAATGTTGTTGACTTTGGAGTGTTTATGTGCTGAGCCAGACTTCGTCTTACAGTCAGTGTTTCTAAGATGATCCTTTACACAACTTTTGCCCAGCAGATGTTCACAGTAAATCTCATGGCAATCTGAACCATAATTTGCAATGTCAAAAGAAAAATTTCCAGAAATTTTGACCAGAGTTTTGTTGGAATGTCAATTAAAGCGCCACCTCGTGGTCAGCTTTAGAAATGCCTGAAGTCTAACATCTCTGGCTTGTTCCGCCTCGCAGCTTTCTGAGCACATGTGAATAAATAGCGCAAAACAATAAGATTCTAACCCTTCCAGGAACTTGAACCTTAGAAATCTCTAAAGAGGAAAGAAAACAAGTGAGGGCAACATCATCGAGAAGATTTATGGATGTTTTGCACGATCTTAGTTAGCTAACAGACGCCGTTCGTGTGGCAGGTATCACTGTTACAGCGCCGGTGGTCCTCCTCACCGATCAGTCACTCAGCTGCTGTTCTCACACTACATTCTCCTTCTCCACTCGCAGCTTAATTGTTCCATCCCGTTTTGAAAAGGTCAGAACATCTCCTCCGCTTCAGAATGCAAATAAACCCATTGGCTGCTGGCTGCTGGCTGCTGGCTGCTGGCGGCGGCGGTGGGGATTTGAGAACGTGGAATGTTCTTGGAGAGGCAGTCAGTTAGTGAGCGGCCTCGGAGGAACAATCAGGGGGAATATTCTTAAGCCTATTATCCTGCGGGAGGAACCTGGGGAGGGCCTCCCTCAGCGCGGGATCCAGGCCTCCATTCTTCTGTGAATATGAATGCGGAAGCCAGCGAGCATGTGCGGCGCTCAGATAGAAGGGCTTATCCCGCCACATTTTAATCTCGTCACAGCAACTGTGGAGGGTTTTTTTTTTTTTTTTGAAAAGTGGGTGCCAACATGTTGGTGTTTTGTTGCTCACGCTAACACCTATGAATGTAAGAGTCGTGCGCTCTGGAGTGCTGGAGGATGTGAAAAGGGGCTGGTAATCTATTTCAGGGTGAAAGGCTGCGTACATATAACCACCCCCCCTGCACCCTCCCCAGACTCCCAGACCCCCCCACCGCCGCCGATTCAAGGTGCCAGCTTGTTTCGGGTTTCTGTTCTATGAATTTCGAATCAATGTGATGCAGCTGCTGTCTGTCCACCCACAGCCGCTCGCTAGGTGGGTGACACCCTTCTATCCAGTGACAGCGGATTCACAGACGTGAGCAGCACCGGCGGCTCCGATCGCTCCGCTGTCATGCTTACATTCTTCTCCCCGTTATCATCGTTACCGCTGCACTTGAGTAATGGATGCCAGTTTGCCAGAAATGTCGCATTGCAATTAGTGTCGATCAGAGTTTCTGGGGGAACGTAGAGACGATCTTTGGTTGCCCCGAAGCTCCGTTTGTCTTGATCGGGGAGGATTTCGAGGTGCTGAAACTTAGCGGGTTGCTTCGGGGATGTCGATGTTCCTCCAAGCTCCTGTAAGAAGGTTACAACAGAAATTTACACCCATCAGCCATAAGATTACGACCACCGCGTGTCCATCATAGAGTATAATACAACACATCAGCCATAAGATTACAACCAGCGCGTGTCCACCATAGAGTATAATACAACAGCCCTGTAATCAGTTCTCCCTTCAGGAGGAGTTTTATGTTGGATTGTGATTGAATGTGTGTGAGAGAGGTGTTGACATGTTTGAATGATTGTTATTGGGACTGTAGTTTGTGACGCTGTTGTTGGACTGTACTGGGTTACACTGGGAGGGGTCCCTAATATTCTGGTCACCCTGATGCATATGACTGGGATGACCAAAATATTAGGGACACCCTTCAGTATAAAACAGTTACAGAATATGGAGGACGGTAACGCAACAACACCCTCGTGGTGACAACACACGTTTCGGACCGCGGCCAGACAGGAGCAGCTGCGGCGGCTAGCGCCCCGGACCCGGCGCCGGTCTGGACATACGCGTGGTGACACGGGGCGGTGCGGCGCGGCGCGGCGCGGCGAGGCGAGGCGAGGCGAGGCGAGGCGAGGCGAGGCGAGGCGAGGCGAGGCGGCGCGGCGCCGTCGGGGGCGCGTGCAGCGGTCAGCCGGGACGTGGCCAGGCTGATCTAATCGGCGGCGACAGTGACGCCGCCCGACATTGACGCCGCACTCGTCACCAAGGTGAAGACGCCGCAGCCCGAGGAGCTCCAACGCTGTGTCTTTGCATTTGTGTTAGTTTGCAGGAGTTCTGTGGCTGGCTTTCTAAAGGTGGAAACACACACACACACACACACACACACACACACACACACACACACACACACATATTCGTACGCCGTGCGGACGGATCTATGCGGTCGCTGTCCAGAGACGAGACTCAGTATGTGTTCATTATTTCCGTGGAAACTTGGAATCCATCTGAAGGGTCAATTTGTGTTTTGGGGCCGGAACTGAAAAAAAAAACTAAAAAAAAAACATCAATATAAATCACTTTATTAGGACTCGCAAGTCAGCAATACTGGGGATTGATTGGTGGGGGTGGGGGGGGGGCATTGGGGTAGTTGTTTATTTTTATATTCAGGATTGATATAATAATAGGGGATAGATATTTAATTTATTTATATTATTTGGGATGTATATAAAATAGGGATAGTTGTTTATTTTTATATTATTTGATCGGGTGTAAGATTGGGTAAAGGGTTGTTATTCTTTCTTGATCATATCCAGTCACCAGTCACATCTGGAGAGCTGTTTCTATTTGCACCTTACGGGGTTTCTATATATTCTAAATTGTAAATGAAAGCAGATGTTTCTAAATGACTCGTAAGGGGTTGATGAGAGTAGAACTTTATTTTTCTTCCTTCTTTTCAAAGGTGATTCATTTATGCTACTGAAGTGCAGTTTATTGAGTTTCTACTGACTTTATGCTGCGCTGCACTTTTGGAATATTACATGTTTCATTGTCTTGATTATTTTTTTCTTGTCCTTTTTGTTTTATGTTTCATCATGTTTCGTTGCGTCTCGTCGTGTCTTATTGCGTCTCATCATGTCTCATCTTCTATTATCATGTCTCGTCATGTCTCATCATGTCTTATCGTGTCTCATCATATCTCGTCATGTCTCATCATGTCTCCTCGTGTCTCCTCGTGTCTCGTCATGTCTGCTCGTGTCTCCTTGTGTCTCATCATGTCTAATCATGTCTCGTCGTGTCTCCTCATGTCTCCTCGTGTCTCGTCATTTCTCTTTGTGTCTCCTCGTGTCTCCTCGTGTCTCCTCATGTCTCCTCGTGTCTCCTCATGTCTCGTGTCTCGTCATGTCTCCTCGTGTCTCCTCGTTTCTCCTCGTTTCTCCTCGTGTCTCCTCATGTCTCCTCGTGTCTCGTCTTTACCTGCTTAAACTCACCTGGCCTTTCCAGTCGCATCCATGAAAGTCGCCTGGTTGACGGGACGACGACACAGGCGGGACAATCAGGTCCGACGCTGTAAATGAGGCAGAAACACGTGACCGGCGCCCTGAATTCGAGCGTTCTGATTGGCCGTCAGACTGCAGCAGAGGGCAGACGGAGGACGCCGAGTGGGGAGAAGAGCGGCGATAGAGTCGAGAGGATGAGAGGAGCGAGGTGGACGTGAGGGGAAGTGAAGTAGAGAGAGGAGAAGTGAGGTGAGGAGAAGGTGGAGGCTGGAGACGCCGGCGGGGCGGCTGGCGTGGACGGAGACGCCGGACGTAGGCCGAGAGCTCCGCCGGCTGTCCGAGGACCCGGCAGATCCTGCAGGTCTCCATTAACCTCCGTGTTCCGTTGGTCACGTTCCACGTTTCTCCTCTGTTGACTGACAGCAGCTCCGAGTCAAACGCCGGACGCCCCGCAGGCCTGGACGGACGCCGCTGAGCCTCCTCACGCAGTTATTACAGCCTTTGTGGCAGATAGAAGCGAAATTCAGAAAGTATTTGAGAGGTTGGGTTTACTTGCATACGGGTTATAGACCCCCGGTTTAAACCTTCAACGAAGATTTTTAAAAATCCAACAAACCTTCGAACTCGTCTTCCTCATCTTCGTCGCCAACAACCATATTTCTCCTCCGTAAATGTCGGTC
>CAAKHG010041494.1:8539-19334 GCA_901007715.1 Dactylopterus volitans | reverse complement strand
GGGGCGGGGGGGGGGGGGGGGGGGGGGGGGGGGGGGGGGTATCCGCTTTCAGGTATCACAGGGGCAGCGCCTGTTAAAGTAATGGTGTTGTGTCGAATTGCAGTGGATTACACAGGTAGCCATTATTACCGCGTGCACAGCAGTCGGGGGTGGGGGGGGGATCACGTGCGCCGCTTGAAACCGAGGAGGCTGCAAAAATTCGAGATAAAACCATATCGAGATGGACAGCGAGATAAGCACTTTATTAGGCGGCGGCGGCGCCGGGTGCGCGGGTATCGCCGTGTGCAACTTAAAGCCCCGGCGAGGAGCTGCTCTCCATGAAAATAACGGCCCCTTTGTGTCGCCTGCATTTAACACCGGCCCCGGAACGCTGAGAACGGCGGCTCTGTCGCTCTCACGTCCCGCCGCCAGAAACACCCGTTCTTGCACTTTGCAACTCGAGCCGACGGGTCCCCCCCCCCACACACACTCTTCTCCCCTCACCCGCCCGCCCCCTCATGGCGCTGGAAGCGCGCCTGGGGGGAGTTTTTCAGCACAAGCGTCAGCGCCGAAGGTGACGTTGATGGAGGGGAGGATGAGGGAAGCGAGGCCTTTTTACCTGCCTCCGGTCGCTCGTTCAGGAAGTTCTCCGCTGACTTGTTTCCGCTCCCCCTCCGTCCCGATCCCATAATCAGTTTTCCGCCTTCAGATAATGTTATTACAGGGCCCGTCCTCTCTGGACCAGCATCTCGAAGGTTCCTGTGGCCTCCGCCTGCGTCCATTAGAACGTGCCGCTCCGCGAGGACTTTCAGCTCGCCTTTCGGGGGTGTAACAAGGTTCTGTCCCGGAGGCCGTTTACTCCGAGACCCGCAGCCTGGTCGGTGGTCTCCGCTCCCCCTTTCCCGCCCCTCCTCGTCTCCTCCGCGCCCTCCCATCGGGTAAACGAGGTGAGAAATCGTTATTCCTCCGCAGGCGCCGAGGCCCCGCGTTTGTTTATGTTGTCCCGCCTCTTCCGTCGGTTGTTTACCAGCCGCGCGCGGCGGTTTTGCCGATGATGATCAAAAGTCTCCTATCCAAGAGGTTTTTCAACTCGCTATCGGGAAGAAAGAAATAAAAAAAGCCGGAATGGACGGCGCGTCCGCCGGCTTTGACAAGCAGAGACATTAAAAGTTTGGCCTTTGGCTCGGCCCCCTTTCGCATCTGCTCAAGTCCTTCTCGTTTTAAAATGACAGGCCCTTTTTTTTTTTGTTTTTTAAGATCTTGGCTACAAACGAGCTGATCTCCCGGCTCCGCGCTCCCTCCCCCTCCCGCCCTTCCCCTCTCTCGGGTAAATTATGTAGCTCGCTGAATTTTTACTGCCGCCAATTAGCTCCTCTGCAAATGTGAGTGTATGCCATCGATTCCCCTGCTGATTGAGGTGGATTCCATCAATGGTTCGCGCTCCTCGGACTTCTGCAATATTCATCAAGGTGGAGCGAGGCGCCGGGCGGAGAATGCCCTCCAGAAAGGAAAAGACTCGGCGCGGCGCGGCGGAATAGCAATGGGGAGCTGTAATTAAACTTGGTAAATATTCATGTGGTCATTACATTTTTAATGAGGCGCTGATAAGAATTGACACTGACCACACAGGACATTTGTCATGTTGGAAGTGCCGGCACATCTCGTCTAGTCTCCCCGATAAATGATTGTTTTTAGACCTAATCATAGCTGACATTGACGGATGTCTTTGTCCCATGAAGTTCCTTTGAGCCTTCGCGTCGGATGAGGCCGAGCATCTTGATGAGCGCTGCCCCCATTTGCCTGTTTGCGAGGCGCGAGAACAAGACGTGGAGGTTCGACCCCTCGAGCCGCTCGTCGGCGGGTTCCGTTGGCAGGTTCCGTATTTTTCTTTTTTTGCACGCCCGCCGCTCCACGTCTCCGCGCCGGTTAGCCCCTCATTCTTTCCCGCCCTCCGCGGATGTCTCGCGTTTCCCCACCTTGCTCCCGCCGGCCGACTGCGGAGGGTCGGCCGGCCGCGGCGAGCCCCTCATCCCGGCCACCCTACACCGAATCAACTTTACTCTGGCACCTCCCGGCGTTCCCTCGGCTTCACCCCTGGGGCGGATTCTTCCCTTCTCTTGGAAAATCATGTCAGTCACGCCGTCATGCGTTCTCCCGGCCTCGGCGCGCCGGGAGCTTCGCTATTTATCAACGCGTAAAAGAAAAAGGGGGGAGAAGAAAAAAAACAACAACCCATCTCCCGTTCATCATCGTGTGCTGTTCGCACCCTCCGCCCCAGTGGAGGTATTTGCTTGCCCAGGTACCCGCGGTATTCCGCCCGCCTATCGACCATTGTTGATTCTGCCGCTGGGAAAGTGCCTCGTGTTGAATGGTGACGATGTTAATGGGGTTGACTTTGTAACCGACACTGCCTTTGAGCCGCGGGAGCCGGCTCAGAGTGGACGACGTCCATGACTCCGGGGGAGCCCGCGCAGCTCGGGGGGCCCGCGAGGAGACCCCGCCGAGAGCTCCGGAGGAGCACGTTTGAGTTACACGGGCATGGTTTACTCGGGGTTTTTTTTTTCCCCTTGGAGGTCGAGGTTGGTCGGCGGAGGACGGGTTCCCCTCTCAAGTCGCCGCATCTGGAAATTGAACTTGAACGTGACGGGCGCCCGCGTTCCTCAGGCCCGATGTGCGAAGCGCGCGAGTCCCCCCACCCCCCCTCCGCGCGTTACGGTTTTTGACTCTCACCGGGGGCGGCGGCTAAACCAGCTTTCCCTGTCCAACTCCATGAAGATAAAAAAAAAAAGAAATAAATGAGATTTGTTAATCCACCAAATTTTCAACATCCTCCCAATAGGCCCATTACCTTCTGCCTGGGGGTGAAAAAATATCAACCGACGAGAGGTCCCTCAAAAAGGAAAAGGGAAGGAAAAAGAAAAGGGAAAAGTGAGGCGTTTGCAGCGGGGATAATGATGTCACCACGACTCCCCACATTTCACGGCTCCGTGTAGATGTTGTCTCCGTCTCTCAAGCTGGAGATAATTGCGGTGTTTAGGCAGCGCTCAGCCGAGCTTCGGAGGAGGCAAAGGTTAATTAGCAACAGAAGGATCTCCGCGCAAGATATGTTGACATTTACATTTCCTTCCTGGCTACGGCGGGGAAAGAACCTCTCCTGGTGGCGCCGGGACGGGACGGCGAGGAGAGGACGGTCGCCCCCGCGAAGAAGGAGGGGAAAAAAAACAAAAAACTACAGCCTCATTTCAATGCAAGCCTCGGCGTTGATATGCAGATTTGGCAGTTGGATGACATTTAAAAGTAGTTAATTGTGCAAATCTTTGTTTTAGACTGGAAAGGTCGTGGATGGCGAGAGTCTTTCATCGGGAACGGCGGCGGCGGGGGTGGGGGGGGGAGTCGCTGATTTCGCCGCTGACCACTATAAAAAGTCTCCCATCACTTTTCAAGGTGGTTTATGAATATTTATACACACAAACTGTTTGGGAAATGAAAATTAATCCGCCGCCCGACAGGAGACGACTCGCCTATCCGTCCTCGCCAAGGAAGCGGCGCTCCCGCGTCCGGGATTGAGGAGACGCCATTGTTCTCCCTCTCATATCCCTAAATGTCTCGGGGATGAAATTAAGCCCGCTTCCACCGTCGCCGGAGAGGCAATTTAGTTGGTTTTTTTTAGTTTTTTTTTATTGCAACGCATTCTTTATTGCGCCGCAACTCGACAACACGGCGGCGTCGCCTCTGATAACATTTGTTTTTGGTTTGGCCATCATCGCTTAGCTGTTGCAATTTTTTTTGTTTTTTTTGTGGGTAAACTCGCACGGGGGAAAGAAGGGGAAGGAAAAAAAAACAAAAAAAAACAAAGGAAAAGCTATTCCCTCTCTCCCCGCGAGCAATATCATAATGCTTAACAGATTTATTGCGTGTTATACTTTGTCCATATTTTGGATATTACCGTCTTAACAGGGAACAGCGGCGAGGAAGCGCAGTGAACTGAAGATGCAGCAGGTGCACAGATTGGAAATTTTACACCTGGTTTCACCTGAGCGGCGCAAATGGATACATAATTGCTCCATTTCATCAACTTCCCTTCGCCGGGCGACGCTAAACGGAGCTCTTTAAGAGAATGGAATGAGGATGAACGCGCCCGTGCGAGGGACCGGCGCCGCGTTACTTATTTGTCTCCTCGATTCGGGCCGAGCGCCGGCGCTCCCTCAAGGATGCGCCCGCCGGCCTCATTTGCCCCGCGGCGGCGGCTCCGCCAGCGCCTGCAATCAGCGCCTGATTCGCCGACCACTTTCTCCTTGAAGCGCGATCCCTCGCGTCCTCCCCCCTCCAACCCTCCCCTGTACCCAGCTCCCCCTCTTTGGCAGGGGTAGGCGGCGGCGGCGGCGGCGGCCTCTCGTCAATTAAAACAGTCCGGGCCCTGTTGGAAGGAGCCGCAGATGGCCGGCGTCAAGACGCGAGCGGGTTCAGGGTCTCCCGGCCAACTGCTCTGACATGTCAGACATGCTGGTATGCCTCGTCACTCCCCGCTCCGCCGCCGCAACAAAGGTTGGGTCGACTCCCTTCTGGAGCGACGGCCCCAAGTGGCTCGCGGGAGACGTGAGGCGTGACGGAGCTCCGGTCTCAAGGCCAAGACCTCCTTTCAAAGCACCCCCCCCCTTCCCCTTTTTTCCTCTTGCCCTCCTCCTAAAACCTTGTGTCCATTTAATCCTCCTCCAATTCCATCTCTCGCCACCCGAAGCCCTCCAATCAACACCCTCCCTCCAAGAACAATCACGCTCACACATTCCCCCCTTCGGCGCTCCCCACCCCGAACGCTCCTCTCATCCCCCCTCCTACCCCACATCTCCGAACCTCACGCTCTCGCTCCCCCGGCCACCTTTTTTTTGCCCCCTCCTCCCCGTCCCGGTCGGTCCCTCCACCCCGCCTCGCTCTCGCTTTCCAAGGGGTGTGTATTTCACGCCCTGGTGGCTGGACAGGCTCTGGGTGATTTCCCAAGGTGGGGTGGTGGTGGTGGTGGTGGTGGAGGAGTTGGTGGGGTGCTGAAGAAGGCCGGGCAGGAACCGGCGGCGTGCGGTGATGTCAGAGCCCTTGCATTTGTGTGTCTTCACTTATGTGTGTGTGTGTGTGTGTGTGTGTGTGTGTGTGTGTGTGTGTGTGTGTGTGTGTGTGTGTGTGTGAGCGCGAGCGCGGCGATTCGAACTCCCCTCCGATCGCCAGCTGTACAAACGCCGCTCCGAATGAGAGAGGTGTTGAATTAACAAGCCATACGAGGCCGCCTATTCTCCTGCGCCGCTACACACACACACACACACACACACACACACACACATGCACGCACACACACTGACCTGGCAATAATGAGGCAGAGACACATTACAATGGTTCTTTATGGGTTATGTTCTGAACATTACTAGACCAAAGGGGCTAATGCGCCGGCGTGCGGAAAGCCAGATGAAATGACAGCGCGCCGAGCCAGCCCAGCGTAATGAGAATATTGTGTTTTGAATAACCCCCCCGCCCCCCCCCCCCCCCCCCCCAACCGAAAAACGGGGCGAGTTTGCACAGGATGCGGGCCAAGGCGACGTTCCCCACTGTGCTCTTTAGACAGCGTTCGGGGATCTTTTTTCAAACCAGCATGACGCCGCTTCCTCTGCTGTGGCTGGGCTCTCTGGGAAAACATTTTTGTTTTTCGTTTATTTACTGGCTTTTTACTCGGGCTAGTTTGAGGTAGCGTGCGAAAGGGGCGAGGCCCGAACGGGGGGGTGAGGCCGGGCCTTCCCAGAAAGGCCCGGCCTCACCCCACGTTGACGCCGGACACATTCGCACCTCCGGGCGGGCCGGCGTTCCCGCCGCGCCCCCCCCCTCCCTGCCGCCGGTGTTCACACAGCGTTTCTACTTGACCGGCCGGGTGTTAATTGCCTTGCTCAGGGTCATTTCCACAAATGTTACTCGGGAATGTGCTGATTCTTTTTTTCTTTCTTTTTCTTCTCTCTCTCGTGAAACGGAGGTTGGAAGAAACAGCTGCCCGGTGGAACGCTGGCCTCTCCAAGCTTCCCGTCAGAGTGGTGCAGCAGTAGGTTGGCGGTGGTAAAAGCTCCCCCGCCCCCCGTTAGCCCTCTCACACCGGCAGGGCTGCGCTTCGGGAACCGGCCGGCGCCTTCAAACTGGAAAAAAAAAACTGGAACCTGAAAAGTTGGATCTCAGCTGGAACCAAAAGAAAAACACAATAGTTGGTTCTTTCTGGCCAACCGTGAAGTCATCAGTGGGCGTGGCCTACTCTGGGTTGTGAAGACTCGCCGGTAAGGAGGCATGAAGGAGAGGAATTGGCGGCGGTCCGCTGGGGAGACGAGATGTTTGGTGGAGATCTGGACAGAATTCCGAGTGAGGCTGGAGAGACGGCGAAGGATGATATTAATAATTAATAAGCTTAAGACACTGAGGAAGGAACAGCAGCACAGCAAGAAAGACTCCGGCAAAGGTGGAGCTGGACCTGGAGACACATGTCCATCGTTGGAGCTGCTGGACAGCCTGACGGGTCAAGGACCAGCTGACCAGGTGACAGGGGCGCTGAATTCAGCCGCCGCTGCCACAACCACAGAGGAAGACTCTGCACTGCTGCCACAACCATAGAAGAAGACTCTGCACCGCTGCCACAACCATAGAAGAAGACACTGCACCATTGCCACAAGCATAGAAGAAGACTCGCACCGCCTGCCACAACCATAGAAGAAGACTCTGCACCGCTGCCACAACCATAGAAGAAGACTCGCACCGCCGGCCACAACCATAGAAGAAGACTCTGCACCACGTGCCACGACCATAGAAGAAGACTCTGCACCGCTGCCACGAAGAAGAACTCTGCACTGCTGCCACGACCATAGAAGAAGACACTGCACCGCTGCCACAACCATAGAAGAAGACTCTGCACCGCTGCCACAACCATAGAAGAAGACTCTGCACCGCTGCCTATATCACAACGAGCGCCTCAGAAACAAGTCCGCTGGTCCACGCGGACTCGTCTTTCGCCCCGATCGGAGGTTTCCGGTCGCCTGCTTGAATGTGACGAGATCTAATCCGGTCGCCTGTTGACACGACCGAAGCGTCCAGCCGGAACGGCGAAGGCGGCCGTCGGCAGCGCGCGTTTGCCGAGCGGTAAATATGATTTCCTGTCGTCTGCTCGGCTCGCTTGTTGCGGTTTTGGTGTTTGTTTTTTTGCGGAGGCCAGGAAGAGGAGGAGGAGACCGGCACCAGAACGCCGTCTCCATGGCACAGAAGGAAAAAAAAGAAAGGTGTGGATGAAGGTGGTGCCGCAAAGACCGACGGGAAAGAGGCGCTCCTATTGAATTTTCCCACCTAGAACTTCCGCAGGTTGGAAGCATTCTGATTGGTTTACGCGGCGGAATTCCTTCTTTCTTTCAGTTTATCGTTAAAGACGTGTTTATATGGATTTTCATTCAGTTTTGGGGATTTAAACTGGAATAACTGGCTGCAGTATTTTATTTATTTATCACTTTTTGGATCCCCCGTTGGCTGCGGCCGATATTCTTCCTGGGGTTCCGACATTGAAAATCATAAACGTGCATAAAATCCCTGCAAAAAACAATGCAATAAATTCATCACATTGCAGTTATATTATTCCATGTACAACACCTATTATAACATACAATCACCTTTGATAATTTAAATCATATAAAATAAAATATACATGATATTATATAAATGTATATGTATGTAGATCCACATTATATATAACCAATTATATATATAAATTATATATAAATTTTATATATATATATATATATATATATATACACACACACACACACACACACGGAGGGGAGGGGAGGGGGCGGGGCAACCGCATAAGTGATGGTGATTGGCTAAGGTAGAGTAACAGCTCATGGTCAGCCAACCAGAGGCAGAGATGGGCAGAGAAAAGTTATTTTCTATGGTAACTAGTTAGTTTTTATCATGCTGTGACGAAGTTACTAACTTTTTTTGGGAGAAGTAACTATAACTAATTGCTTTTTCAAGCTCGCTAGCCTGACTCCCCACTAGGAAACATCTGCGTTTCCTCTCCCACTCGTCTCCTCGTGGCGCAGCTGAGGAGTCGAGGCATCCACGACGGAGGCGAGCGGCGAGGGAGCAGGACGCCCGGTTAGCCAAGCGGTCCGCCGCCATCCTGGCGTCTGGCTCCCTGTCCTGCCCGCGCGTGTCAGCGCCGCGGCCGCGTCCAGCTACGTGCCGCCCGGGCGCGGGACCTTCCTTTTGTCTTCGCTCGGGCCGGCGGCGGCGGCGCCGTCGTCCGTTTATAGCCGGGAGTGACTTCATGGAGAGAGGGCAGGGTCCCGGTCTCGAGTCTAAACACGCCGAACAATATGTTGCGCGCGTGTGCGGTTTGGAATGTGCCCCAAGCCACCGCGTCGTTAGGCGTACGTGACCGGCTTCCAGGAGTCCAGTCTGCCGGCGCCGCCTCCCCTCCGTCGCCATGCGCGCCCGTAACCAACGCGTGATGCCGCCAAGCAGGAAAATTAATTTTTTTTTTTTGTGGTTTTAACGTCGACAACCTGTCTCCTCACAGCTATTCTTTGAGGGGATTTTTTTTCCCTCCAAAGATCCTGCTGTTTGTGGTGAAAGGAGAGATAACAGGGAACAAAGGCAGAGCACAGACTCGCCGGGGATCGTATTCCTTCCTCTGCAGCGCCGCTTTTGTTCGCCGACGTTCTTATTTCTCTAGAAAAAAAAAAAAAAAAAATACAGTATTTTCTTCCCCTTCGCGCGCGTCGTCTTATTTTAGACGCGAGGTCGCCTAACGAGTCTGACGCGGAAACCACGAGGCACTTTCTCCCCTATTTTAATCAAAACCAAAGATTTTGTTAATCCTATTTTTTCCAGCCAGGAAATGTGGCTAATTTAAATCCCTGCCTGCTTTTTTTTTTTTTTTCCAGATGTAAAAAGGACAAATTTCAGATCCGACGTCGAGCCATTATGATATCGCTGTCTGATTAAACTCCGCCAGACTGACTCTGACAGCTTGATCCGGCCTGGGAATGATCTCCAACTGCACGCGTTTTCTCTGGAGACCCCCGTCCCGCCCCCCCCCCAAAAAAAGCACAAATCAGAGAAACGACGACGTCGCCCGAGTCACCTCCGCCAAGCGCAGATAAGATTGGCGTGGTCGGGGTGAGCGTGAGGTAAAGGGAGAAATAAGATCCCTGACAACCCTCGCTGAAATATCGCTATTATCTGATTGGCCTGATGGCTTTTTTTGTTTTTGAGGCCAAGGTAATACTTCTCTGGAATTTTGCCTTAAGCTCTCATGATGGACAATAACAGATTGTTTCCATAAAAGAAGATGAACTCGACTCATCCGACTGTTGTTCACTACTTTTTTTTTTTTCCAAGCTGGATCTTTTCCCTCTATCTTTCAGCTTCCTGGCTCCTCCTTATACATGCGTGTGTGTGTGTGTGTGTTTCCAGATCTGATGTTTGGATTTAATCTCTCTCGTAGGCTGTACATCAAGGCGGAGGCAGGTGTGGTCCGTTAAAACAGTGTCACGCCGATGATCAAGGTTTGCTCCGTGTAAACGGGGCCGTCCGGGTCGGCCGTGGCCGCCGCCGCCGCCACCTTCTTTCGGGAGGGCCGAGTGATTTGCAGTTGAGTCAGGCTTCTCCCTGTCAGGCGGCGATGAGGGACGAGCCGACCCGCCTCAGCAAACCTCCCCGACCTGCCGGCGGCGTCGGCTCAGCAACGCGCCAATATTAGAAATGCAAAAACATGAATCACGTCTGTTTGATTAGACGGTGCGAGTGTGTGTGTGTCCTGCACAGCTGTGTGTGTGTGTGTGTGTGTGTGTGTGTGTGTGTGGCTGCTCTCAAACAGCTGCACAGGCGGTCTTAAAGGGACAGTTTGACCAAAAATGAAGATTCACTCATTATCTTTAATGAGTCTAATGCGTTGGTGGGTTAAACGGTGTTACAGCCAAATCCAATCCAGTTGAAGTCAACGGAGACCACTTCTTTTAACTACTGGTGCGACGCCATTAAAAGAATTACAGTAATAAAATAGAGGCAATATTTGGTGCAGTAAATCGTTTTTTTCCATTCAGATTAATTTTGGTTGCAGTGCAGTTGTGGGCTGTTTTCAACATTTTTAAAAGACTTTTTGCAAACTCGAGCGCTTTCAGCGTCTTGAAAGCAAGAACCAAACGCAGGGAACCAGAACAGAGGAACCCTGACCATTGACAAAAGTCAACAAAACGTCCTTGGCAAAGTAAACGAATCAAAAGATTAAAAAAGGAGCCATTTCATGTATTTTATCTCTCAACACCATCATTGGTGGATTGTGGGTTGGTGACACAGCTTCCTTGTACCGGGACTGCGGAGGCTAACGTCAGCTCTGGTGTCCGTGTGGACGCTAACGTCAGCTCTGGTGTCCGTGTGGACGCTAACGTCAGCTCTGGTGTCCGTGTGGACGCTAACGTCAGCTCTGGTGTCCGTGTGGACGCTAACGTCAGCTCTGGTGTCCGTGTGGATGCTAATGTCAGCTCTGGTGTACATGTGGAGGTTAATGTCAGCCAGAAAATGCCTGAATGTAGCTGCTATTTTACCACCCTAGAACCACGTTCATGGTCTCACACACACACACACACACACACACACACACGTCCACGTTGGCAGAGGCTAATAACAAGCAGCTACAGCGCTGGCTAACCGCTGAAACTCCAAAAGTGTTTTGTGGACTCAAACTTTTGAGGATGATGACGATGAATCTTTATTTCAAACATCAAAATAAAACAAATAACAAAACAAAAAC
>CAAKHG010041449.1:29247-44675 GCA_901007715.1 Dactylopterus volitans | reverse complement strand
ATCTATCCCCACTGTTCACGGGAAGCTTCTGCATGTGAAAGCAGGCAGGGCCGACGACCTCAGAGACCACTAACATGTACGTTTAAATGACTATGCGCGCATATAGTAGAGGACTCTGCCTCAAATAGCTATTAAAATTCCTGGAGCCCTGTTATAATGTTACAGTGTCCCATCTTGTGCACGCATGAGCCAGTTGCGTGAGAGCACATTAAACTTAGTGTTTAATTATTTCATACTGTAAGTGCAACAAATGGAAGCCATACTAATGCACCAGTTTTATTTTTGGAAATCTATTTATTATGTGCTTTTATTACACATGAGATGCTTTCCAGTTTTGTAGATGATTTTGACCTATTGCCTTTTCAGTGTATTGTGTGTTTAGTTAACGGTCCACTGTTTAACACACTACAGGCTGTAATCAACACTCGGCGGGACAAACTGTTACATGGACAACTGTCCAAAATATATGAAAAGAAAAGAAAAATAATGCATTTGGGACTTCTTGGTGCTTTTTCCCTGTTGTACCGAACCGTGACCCCAAAACCACATCCTCTGTGTACCGTCAGACCCCCTAAATAGCAGTGGTGCTGTTCACGTGACGTGCAAGCGGACATTTACCACTCAACTTCCTGCCTCCTGCTGCTATGTGGATAATTAGGGAAATGGACGATTGGAGCTGCGTGTGTGTGTGTGTGTGCACGCGTGTGTGTTTGTGCGTGCATGTGTGCGTGTGTCTCGGGCAACATGATTACTCCCCTCTGTCTCTTACTAACCTGCCGGCCCGCTGTCTTACCCTCTGCATACTAACTCCCTCCTGCTCTTGCTTCCCTCCTCCCCTTTTCGCAGACACGCCAAAGCACAAAACCCATACATACGGGAAGGCCTCACAAATACATTAATTTGTCTAGATTAATCTCTGCAAAACTTCTAAATGTATGAGATCTTGACAGCAGATTCTAGGCCAGTAAATCTATTCCTCAGGGAATCCGTGCATGCACCTTCGGGAAAACAAAACAAAACAAAACAAAAAAAAAAACCTTGAACCCCCGCCCCACCCCCCGCTTCTAGTTGTTTTTTTCCCCTGTGTTTTATGTGTGTACACCCAATCGTACACTCGGAGGCAAATGGCACACATACATTTTAAAAGCACATCAACGCATCGGGCAAAACCCCCGAAAGGTCGGAAAAATTACAGGATCAACGATTGATGTCAGGGGGAACAAATCTGAGCAAGGGGCTGGAGATTTTTCACTTCTGCTAAGGCGTTTGTGTGAGCTGTCCCCATTAACCAGCAGAAGAGATAATGTCGGTGGGTGGACACAGTGTGTGTGTGTGACTGTGTGCGTGTGAGTGTGTGTGTGTGTGTGTGTGTGTGCGCGCGTGTGCCTTCCTGAGCCTACATCACACCACACATGCGCAGCCTGACCAAACGAGGGATGAAGGTAATGTTAGGCACTGGGCTTGTGTCGCATGACTTTACTGAACACTCTAACTTTGTTTTATCCGGTAATATAATGGCACCAATTTTGTTAAGCTGGGGAAACAAAAAAGAAAAAAAAAAAGAAAAAAAAATGCTGTTATTACATGTGCATCACAACCTAGCACGGGAAAGAGGCAAGTTTGTATCTGATATTATAAATAAAAGAGTAAAAGAATGACAGAAATATTCATCACGTAAATTTTGTCACAACGGTTTACAGGCCCACCCCCCTCCTCCTTTTCGTATTACCCTAATGTTCTTCTTAACAGTACAAAGGAATGGAGTTGTCTTCTTTTTATAAATTCCCACCATTCTTCATTTTGCAACACAAACAAATTCACACTTTGCCGTTCACACATTAATTATGCAGGAAAAAAAAAAAGCTGCAATGGTGGAGAGGAGAGAAGGTGAAAATGAGGAATTCAGTTTCTTGTAGGCCCTTGTTGAATATTCATTTAAGATCAATTTTTGATGCTTTCGGGCTTGTTTGTTCCAGGGCGGCACAGCCACTTCCTATTTGTGAAGCTGTTAGGTACCAGGAAACAGGTGAATCTGTTTTGGTGAGAGGAGAAAGGTGTCTGTCCTCCGAGGTAGACATATGTGAGGTGTCTGCAGCAGACAGCAGAAGATATTTTAAGTGCAGTTTGATCACCAGCCTCACGAAATTGCTCGTGCGGTAAATTCTCGTTTGATAACATTTTCTTAAGATTCCTGATGCCGAACGCTGACGCCATGGCAAAGTTGATTACGCTCTGACAGCCGGCGCGGCACGAGTCTGACAGCCACTTTTGTAAGTTTTTCTCATTACCTGTCATAATTTTTTTTTTTTTCTGAGCTCCGCACAGTTTATTTCACCTTTCCGAGATGTTTGAGAGCACTTTAAGATAATTGTTGCAAAATGATGCTCTAATGAGGGGAACAACTGTCCTCAAGTCTTTGTGCGGGAGCCGGGCCTGCTGGCTGCGACGCCGCCTTTTTAGGCTTCATTTTGTTTGCCCGTTTGACAGTGTCAGACTTTCTATAGATGTTGTTTGAGTCTGACACATGCCATAATAATTGGCCGGGTGCAGTGGATGCAAATTGTGGAGGATTTATTAAAATACACCTTAAAGGGGTTAGAAATGTCTGTTCGCAAGTCAAATTACCATTTTGCCTCTCTTTGAGTCTTCTTCTTCTTCTTTTTTTTTTTTTTTGTCAACCTCTCTTAAACTTCCTGCGCTCTTGGAAGAGGTCAGACGCAGCCCTTCATTTGTGGAGGAGGATTTTCGTCTCCTGTGGAAAATTGCAAGGCGTTTAGAGCTATCGGAGAGGGTCAGGGACCTTTCCTTTAATTTCCCTTTATCTTCCTCACCATGCTGCACGACCTCAAGCACATCACAGTGCTGATGTCTGGCCTGTCTCTGTGCATGCTGTTTATTTGTGTACCTGTTTTTCCCCCCTCTCAATCAAACTGGAATTTTCTTGCCAGAGATTTGGCCCGAGCCTCCTGGATATTTGGATTATTTTTCATGCCCTTCTAAGCTGTGTGAAAACGAAATGTGTTGCTGAATTCAAATTGCACATCTTGATTATAAATGATAGATCTTGTGAATTGATGTCGGGATTTGACGATGGGATCGGTGGAGTTGGCGAAGGTGATACATCTGCTGAGAGAGCCTTTCTGCAGGTAAAGCCTTTGTGCAGCAGCCTGAACCTCCACAAGAATATTAATGACTCCTGTCGATTGTTTCCATTCAGCAAGCCCTTTGCATCTCTTTGGTATCTTGAAAAGCCACGGTTGCTACGGGAACACACATTGTGTCGCTGGTCAGCTGTGAGTGACAGTCAGTCGCGTCTCATCATTGACATAGCGACACAGCGGCGAACAGAGGAGGACGGGAGTGTTCTCCTTAAGAGCTTTCCGAGAAGACATTAGCACAAACATTTCCCCAGTAATCCGTAACCGAGACTCGCAAGCAGGGGACTGGAACTAATGAAGACAACTATTCAATTACGAGCTCAATTAATGCAAGTGCCCGGGAGCACAGATCTCAGATGAGCCGAGCAGCTAGCTTCAGATGTTGTGGACCACAATTCAAAGAATTTCTCCCTCAATCCCTTGACTTAGCAGTCATGGTTGTCTCCACTTGAAAATGGCTTTAAGGGCTCATGAGAGGGGCCGGGGAATGTGCCGCAAATCTATGACTTCGTCCACTGTGTAGGGTCATAAAGACCGGAATAGACTTTCTCTAGATATGGACCCTCAATTCCTTCTTAAGCATTACTCTGTTATTGCCACTCTCTCCCGAGGTTTATCTCCAGCTGCAGTCTATTTGACCAAGCACAACAAAAAGTCCAATTTAGGCTGATTTTCCTTATTCCAGCTTTGATTCTTGCTTTGGTTTGTATTGATTTCATACAACTTGTTATCTTCTGTTTCTTCTGTCTTGTTTTTGGATAAATCCATGTTGTTTACAGTGTGCGATGACCCGCGGGGCGCCAAGATTATTCTTAACCCTCTTCCTCACTGTGGTTTTGTGTTGTATCGATAGGTAGCCATGTTTGCTTATAAATAAGCCCCTACCACGCCACAGATGGGACTGAGTTCAGACCTCTCTGCCCAATTAAAACGAGCTTTCCCTCCTCACTTGTACCTGCTTTGTTACAGATATAAATACATTACTTCTCCAAAGAAGGTTACAGCGGTGATGCGCTTGATTCATGGGGGTTTGCATCCTCATGATGCAAAGCAACTCTCTGTTACCACATAATGTTACGTCTTCACATAAAGCACCTTATTGCCCAGAGGGAAATGTTCCACACTGATTAAAGATAAAAATAAATAAATAAATAAATGCAGAAGCTTTGAAAAAAAAAAAAAATCTCTAATTATTTTCCTTGAAATAAAATAAAATAGTAAAGGCCACTGGGGAGTTTGGTCTAATTATTTCATTTATCTGTAAAAGGTCTCATGAGGATATTTCCTGCCTTTATTTTCATTTTTCATGCCTTGTTACACCTTTAGCGGTATTCTCGTTATTGCATTAGATTACATCTCTGTCTCTAGTTAATCTCTGCAGTACATTTTGAGGACACTAATTGATGTGCATGCATTTGCTAGCTTAGGAGGCATTGATTGTAATTAGTAAAGGTGACTGTGAGTAATTTAAACTAGTCCACAGTCGTCTGCGACTCATTAGCTGATGCTGCGCTCTATAAGACCTTTACTAAAACCACGGGCCAGAAAAGGCGTCGTTCCCGTTCTTCGATCACACGTTTAATACTTTAATTTGCACTCCAGCGTTTGCTATGCATCAGATGGTGTATACTTCCAAGATCGGAACTTATCCACGAATCAACATGAGTGACCAAACTGACTATGATGATTCAAAATAAACGCAGGCTTTGAAAACTGTCCCGCATAGTTTTGAAACCAAGTACATATATCACAACACTCTATGTTGTATCTTCTACCTGTATATCTAAGTATCAAGCATTATGATATAACAAAACTTGCAGTATTGATGTAAGAAAAACCCTACAATTATGACTAATAAGAAGGAACGTTTTAAATATTTTTTTTACACCCGAAATTTCATTATGTTATATTTATTTATCTATTTCTGTATTATTACAAATTCAATCACCACTTTATTGTCAGTCACAACATAAACTTGTTCGTGCACATTGAGAACAAAACATTGAGGCATTAGACAGGAACAGCAATACAATAACTCTAAAAAAAAATACAAGTCTAACTATATACAATATAAAAAAAAAACGAGATATGAAATACTAAAGATATATTTAAAAAAAAACCAAACCTTCAGATATGTACAGGTATGTTATACATAATCAGTTTACCTAATGCTTCTTTGTTGCTTCAAACTATGTTCATTACTCTGACACACATTTCTTCCCGTCCCAAGTTGCTTACCTCTGTGAATTCCCAAAAACTTACGACGCTGGTGTGTCAAATTTCTAGTCAGAGAACAGTTAATATAGCGTGGCATCTTATTGCTTAAAAAAAAAACTGCATCTTGTGTTGAGGGACCACGTGAAGTAAGATGAAGATACTGCATCTTGAAATGAGCTGTCTGAATGCGAGTCCCTATATCCCACTGAAATGCATGCTGGGAGACCGCGTGGTACATAAAGTGTACTTTGACTTTAAGTGAGACAAACATAATTGAGACATGGAACTTCGTTTTATTCCTGTACATGATGCTTCCGTAAGTGTTTTGTCAAGTCAGTGGTGTTAACCAGTCAACCGACACTGACTGCGCCCCTTAAAACACTTACATTACACTTTTGGCAGGCTGTCGTTTTGCTTTTTTCCCCCCCCATGATAACCAAAAAAAGAAAAAAAGAAAAAAAAGAAGACTCTAGCATAAAAAAATAAAACTGACATGATGACGGCAGGCAGCTGCTGTGGCTACTGTTGTTACTACATGGCGTGCTGCTTCTCATTACTGTTGTTTTCTCAAAGTGCGCCAAAAGGAAGTATTTAGAGGATGCTTTTCAAGTGTTTCCAGCATACTACTATCTATTTAATTTCAATTACTGATCCAGTGTTCTTGGCTTGGATCGGACTGGCGGCCCTAACTATGATGAAAAGTGGTGCTGCGCAGCTCGGGGCTTTATGCGTGTGAGCGTGTGTGTGTGTGTGTGTGTTTGTGTGTCAGGAGCACCCAAAAACAATGTTTCCCTAGCGAGGTGACAGAGGCAGCTAAGCCAGTAAACAACAATGACAGTAATCATATGTGTTTGTGGCGCCATGCTTCATCACCTGTCCGGCACCAAGACTTGTTAAAGGACAAATGACTCTTAATAAAGCATATTCTGTTCCCTCATCTCCCTCTCGCCTTTTTGGTGCCTCATGTCGGCTTTGCTCCCCGTAGCCCTGCCCCCCACCTGAGGAGACCAGGTTGCCAGGCCGTGGGGCGGTGGGATTGGCCGGCTCCACGCTGAGATTGATTACCCCTCTAATCTTAGGACTGCCAGTGTGTCTCCAGGGTGAAAACTCCGGTACGACCTCCCCCACCACCCCACCCTTTGCCTCAACTCCCACCCTTCCTCTGTCTCTGCATCTCCCCTCACCCTCTTCCTCCATCCCCTTCATCCCTCTGTCCCTGTGCTGCCAGAGGCACTGAGGGACGACACTAAGTCACAGCTCCAGACAGGGCCACTCGCTCGCAGTGCCTGCCTTGTTCGCCATATGTCACGGCAAATGGGGCTCCTGTGGACTCTGCCGTGGACTCGCTGGGGGAAGAAGGGAAAAAAAAAGACAAGAAGAGGTGGGTAGAGGGTGGAGGCTGCATTACTCAGGCAATCGAGGAGCGTAGATGAGGCGGTTCAACTTAGGAGTGAAGATCTTTAAAAAAAAAAGGAAAGAAAAAGAATCCCGTCCAGATGCATTGAAACAATGTACAACAACAACAAAAAAAAAAAAAAGAGGACCCTTTTGCTTTCGCTTGTTCTTTGGTGTTGACGTCTCTTTGTGTCTCGGCTGTGTTCACACAGGATTTGGTGAGGGAGCGCGGGTGGTGACATGTCACCCTTTCCTGTGTACATTATCACAGCATCAAGGACACAAAGATGCATGACAACTTGCAAAGGTGACAATTGTTCTCGGTGATGTTACGACCTGTCATCCGTGTGCTGGCGGAGTGATCTCGCGCGGTGGCACTCCCAACTCCTCTCACTATATTTAGAGAGACTTTCATTATGGCTGGGTGGTGACGTTAACTTTCAAAATGTCACTTTGGCACTCGACTTTCTCTTTTAAAGGCGGGTTTATTTAGGACCACAGTGGGAACAGAGTGAAAACCCAATGACAGAACAATTACTGCTGACAAGATTCTGCACCGAGGAGTAGAAAATACCGCAATCTACAATCTAATGTGTTATTCCACCAATTATAGCACGTGAGCATCTGTCTGTCTGAGTGAATTTAAGCAGTTAGTTCTTTACCAGTTTTTTTTAACGACTAATGCCAAGAATCTGATGAGAGACGCCTTTGCGGTCCTGGAACGTTTGACGATTCGCACCTCACTTTGCTTTGCCGCTAAGCCGTGTTCTTCCTGCCCATGTCGACCGAAACCCTAGCGGCTTCTTTAATGTTGCCACTTTTATTCCACACCACGTAGAATACAAAAAGACGCACTGCACCTTTTTGTGATAACCGCTCGTTATTCATAGATAAAAGTGGATCAGAAGGTGTTCCAAAGTGCTGCAGGTGTGTGCTTCCCCTGGTCCGACGGTCAGACACTCAACAAGGCGGTTAAGTTGATCTCCAAAGAATTCAGGTCTTGATCTTTGAGTTACAATTTTTGCAACATGTCAAGATTTGAATTCCTGTGCCAAAGTGGCACTCGCGGTGATGCGAGGCGAAATTGGAAAGTGAGTGAATTTTTTTGAAATAAACAAACTAACTTTCTGCTCAGTTATCCACCTGAACACACAGGATGAGTAATGTTTAAAAGCTGACTTCATTTCATCATACATATGAGTGCGTCCCCAAAAGGTCCAGACAACCATCAGACGGTTCTTTGAAGTGCTCTTTCCAACCGCCGTGGACTGCCCACACACACAAACACACACTTGAAAAAAGTCTTTTAGGGCACTGTTTTCTAATTCACCTCTGCACCTGTTTATACCTTTTCCCTTCTCTTTCTTTTTTTTTTCTTCCATGTCCTGAGTGAGTCCGAGTCATAGAGCAAAAAAAAAAAAAAAAAAAAGAAAAAAAAAGAAAAAAAAAAGGAAAGGAAAAAAAAAAAGCGTGGGTGAATCTGAGCAGAGAAACATCCTCTGGGTCTTTTTCCTTTTTTAAAAGAACTCCTCCAGATCTCATGTTTAATTCATGAAGGAGGGCTCAGGCGTGATACATCCTGGCATGACAGGCAGAGTCCATCTTTGTTTGGGAAACGTGGATCGGACCGGACCAAGGGTGATACGCCAGTCGCCACCGTGGCCCCGGGGTGCCACAGACTGGTCAACAGCTGGGGGCGAAACCAAGCCTTTCATTGGAACCAGAGCGTGCTTAATTAAACAAGTTCCCCTCGGTCAGAAAGCAGCTGGAGTCGGTTTACTCCATGTGCCAGTCAATGCCAGGCTGACTGGAAGGCACACTCCGCCACACAAAGGAAGAGGGAAAAGCGACAGTGTTCCTCAGCGTAGGAATGCGCGGAACACAAGAAGCCCCATCAGAGGATGTTACTGTTCGGGAACGTTCCGATTTAAAGATCCCGAATCTAAGAAGAGGAGTGGGATGTGTTTGCTTTGGCTCACCCACATCCTACTGTAAGCGTCAATCCGCAGCCCACACCCTTAAACCCAACTCCGCAGCTTTATGTGTAAGCGCTCGACGAACAAATTCAATTTGTCTAAGGCTGCGCGCATCTGCATACTTACAGTTGCAGACAAGCGCTCCGACGCCGCGCGCACAGGCGCGACCAACAAACAAACTCGAATGAGTGAAATCTTGTCAAGCGGAGCGCCGAGTGAAGATTAGGCAGCCTTGTCCGCCTTCACAGCCTCAGACATTGTGGTCAAACCCGGGGCGATTTCGGAGTAGAAAGAGTGGCAGTTGATAGTTGACGGAGTGAGGGAAACAAGATGTATTTTGGAGTGCTAAATCGGTGGTTGGGCGGCAAACTGGGGGTGGGTGAGAAGGAGCGCAAGAGAGGAAGAAGGGGGGTAAGCTGGGTACAAAATAGCCAATTTCATAGTACACATGTGGATTAAGTTCCCTCCTTTGAAAACGTGCCGGAATGCCCATGTACCAATTACGCCCCGGTGGTACAGGCGGGAGCTGAGGGGCCATGTTTTTGGATGTTCTTGCGCCTGTGTGTGCTCAGGCTTGCCAGATTGTCTGCGGGCAGCGTTTGTGCCTGCTTTGATTCGTTGCCAGTGAGGCCTCGCAGGCTCTTGGCACCCTGACACCTCCCCATCAATACGCTGGCACTGTGTGGTAGGGGGTATCAAAAATGACCCAATTAGAGGATGGCAACATGTTCTGACAGGCAAATACCTGCTCGGGTGTGTTTAAACTTTTCCATTTCTCACTTTTCTTCCTGCCGTGCGCGCCTTCTAACTCTTCTGGCTCTCCGTCTTCCCCTCCGCGTCTCCCCAGCCGTGTGTTGCTCACAGCCGCCGACAATAGCGGAGATCAGAGTGGGTCTTCCTGTCTCGACACCGTCCCTTTGTGCGCATCTCTCAGCTGTTTGCTATCATCACCCCGGCAGTTCGCGAGTCCTCCGATATGAGAGGATTGGTTTTGACTAAGAACACAGTGATTAGAGTGCTCGGTGACAGAAACATTATCCACAGAGTTGGCTTGTCGGTGTTCATTGCCATGACTGACGCGCCGCTGGATCCCCCGTTCTCTTTTCCTATGTCTCATTTCTCCTCCTCTAACCCCCCCCCCCCCCCCTCTCGAGAGTCTTGCTCTGCCCGTCTCTTCCACATGCAGCTCCAGCAAAGTTGGGATCGCTGCCAGCGTTTGCCAACGTATGTGTGCAGGGCATCTGGGGGTGGGGGGGCGTGTTTTAGAGACGAAAAATCATTAAATTAAATCACAAGTTCTTACCAGCTGACAAATTTTAGTTGAGATTTAATGCTATTTTTATTTTTTACTTTTTTTGTGTGATAAATATGTATATCATACATACCTGCGACAACTATCAAGGAAAATCTTAGGTTTCCTTAATTTATATTATTATTTGACACATCTATTTTGGTGTGTGTATTAATTTACTCTATATGCATACGCATTAATTGCGCTGCTGAAGCAAACTTGAAGTTGACCCTCACACAGAGTCAAGTGGACACAGTTGGGTACCGTTTCTTTTCCTGAAATGATCCCATTCTTGCACGTTTTGTTAAAAAATCGATCTTGAATGTAAAACATTCAAATTGTCATCTTCGGAATTTTTACAAGGCATTGAACATTTGGAAAATGCTTAATTTTAAATATCTTTTCTTGAAGTGCAGTGCTTGATTTTCAACATAACCTATCTACAAAATCACGTCTTTCATATTCAAACTTGATCGATCCAGTGTCATGATTTGCTGTCTACTCATGTAAAAATGAGCAAGCATTAAATAATGATGATGGCAGCAAACACTTAAAGTTTTTGTTCACAGCTGCTTGACATTTAAATGATTTTTTTTATTGATTATTTAACTACTAACTTGATGGCAATAAAGCAATTCTGTAAACTCGATTTTTTTTCAGAATTGCATTCATATTATAGTAATTTAAAAGGTAGTAAAATCTTTCTGCTCAGTTAAAATCTAATTAATTTGTTTTTTTTTTTTTTGTTCAGTACCTTGAAAGTCCTTGATCAGCGCTTGAATGTTTAACTTTAATTAAAATAGCCTGCATCCTGTGCTGCAGCTCACGAAAACTACCCAGTCTTTCTAATATACGAAGAAGCATTTGAATTTTTTTTTTTTTTGCATTTGCATTTGCATATTGCATTTGTTTAGACACGTAATGTATTGATTGATACCATTTCTGGAAATAAATTCAGGGAAGCGCCGCATCAGAAGCGCTGCATTCCTACACTCTTTGATGTGCACCGAGCAGTTGTGCATTTAGCCCATGTCTGTCAGCCCCCACTGATGTTTTGACACACCATGATGCAACAGGCGGCGTGTGAATCTGGAGTTGTATATAACTTAGTTTAGACAAGGCCTATAGCAAAAAATGCAAAATGTTCATTATATACAGACATGAAAGTGGGGAACATGAAAAGAGATGACACAAAGTTGAAAACTACTTAGTGTTGATGAGCAGAGATGTGCTTTTTTTTTTCTTCTTCCTCTTTTTTTTTTTTTTTTTTTTGCCGTTGCAAAAGACTCAGATGATATGAAGGTTTTCAGATCATTAACTGAAATCATGAGTACGCACCGTATTTTTCTACATTTACAGGTTACAAAGGTGGGGAACAATCTTTTGATTCAGCTTAATGTTAAAAAAAAGGTGTCTAATAACATCTTTGCTCGTTTATACATCCTTTTTTTTTTCTCCTGATTTTGCCGCTGTCCCCCAAATTACATTTATTTGCCTCTTATTAGATTTAACGCCTCAGTTGCTCCATCTGAGAGCCGAATGTGAAGGTTTGGCAGCTGATGCCCTCTGGCATGATGCTGGTCGTGAGCTGAGCCCTCGCAGGTCTCGACTGGCATGTTAGAGCAAGCTGCCAACCTAGATGGGCAGTTGGCGCCAGGTCCTTTACCAGCTGGTGAGTTTCTGTGCCATTCTCGGTGCCATCAGGCTCATCTGTCAAAGCGCCTTCTGACTCCTCCTCCCGTGTGTGTGTGTGTGTGTGTGTGTGTTTAATGAAAGTGTCACTCTCATACTTTGAGTAAGCATAAATCAACCTAAGAAACCTTGATTTAAAACCAAATGGGGGAGAAAGTGACGCATCAGCAGATAAGATCTAGTGCGAGCAAGGTTGTTTCGATTGAATATCAGACGCGTCACCTCTCTTTTGAGCGTCTTCCTGCGCGCGCACAGCTGCTGAACGAGGATTTACATCTGCAACTCTTCTCTCAACAGTTGCAGGACGAATATATTACTGCGTATACAGGCTTTCCTACTTTCCTCTCCGAGCTATTAACGTTCTGTGTGATATACAGTGCTTCCCTGTGTGCTGTGTGGTTCCCGCACAGTGCACGTGCGCATGCTTCTGTGTCTCCTTCAGCTGATTGATCGGATGTGCGGGTTAAATGATCAAAAAAGCTTTTACGATTATAGGAAACTCTTTCTCTTAAGGCACCTGCTGAGTTGTTTGTTGCCAGGAGAAACTGACACGCCGCCGTAAGTGATTTTCCTGCTCTCTAACCCTGAGCTCCGTTATCCTTGTTTCATTTTATAGAGAGGACATTCATTTTTAGACCACTACCACCACCTGTTTTTTTTTTTTTTTTGCCGGAAAAAGAAGGCAACGCTAAAAAGGATGTAGTGCTGCTTGAGGACAATAGCTTATCTAGGAGTAACGGGGCCTTGGCTAATTTGTAGGACTTGCCACATTCTGCTGCGGCGCAACAGCTGAGTGCTTTCAGAGAAAGACTGATTTGACTTTGGCCATTATCTTTTGATAGATAAGGGGTCCGCAGGTGCTTTTCTCATCCCTCAGGGTGTGGTTTTGAAGATGGAGGACATGTTTTTACCCAATGACATTGATGCAATACAACCCAGAAGCAAGGGTACTAATGTCTGTGTGGAGTCCACTCAATCCTGGTGCCGAGTGTCCTCTTCTTTGTCCAGCCACAGCCTGCGGACCGCTATAACCACGGAGCGTGCCCACCAACCATGAGTCATTAAGGCCTGTGTAGACAGTGCTAGGGGTCATTGCAGTGGGAGCTAACGTATAGTTTCTGGGTGGACTCACAAATCAGAGCCAGTCCACTCAAAAGTAGTGCTTTTTTTTTTTTTTTCTTTTTTTTTAAGATTACGATGACAAAAGTGCAAACAGAAAGTGTTTTTGCGATATATTTCAGATCTCAATTAGCAGAGAATCATGTGTTGATTATTTGAATATATCTTTAAATACAGACAAAAATGTTTTGGCAAAAATTATCCCCGCTTGATTGCAAGCAAGCAAAAAAACAGAAAACAAAACTAGACTAAAACTAGTATTTATCTTGCTTAAGCAGAGCAATTTCTGTAGGTACGTTTTGAATGCCAAGAGTTCACAAGTATTGGGGCGGGTGGGGGATTGAAAGGGAAATCACACTTTGCAATTAATTAGAATAAATCCTTTCAGTGTAGTTTTTACCACATTTAAAAGCCTGAAACTTGACCATTAACCTCCAAATGGATGTGAAACACCGCCAGTGTTTCCCTTCCTCTCTCTAAACACAATGTGCCACAAAAAGGACTGTAAAATGAAATGATGAGTTTTAAATGTCTTTTTTCAGGCAAACTCAATTAGCAATGTGTTTTTTCCCCCCCCTCCTCCCCTTTCGCAAAGAGCCCTGCATTAGCACCAAGGCTGGTTATTATTTCCAACATGGACATCTTTACAAATAATTTTCTTGCTGCCTTTCCATGTCGCCACGTTCCAAAGTGGGCTCCAATTATGAAAGCATTAAAATGGTGGTGAGGGATTTAGGTACATTACACCACTCAATGACATTCTACTCGCCATTATGTTATTAGCAGAATGCTACGTGTAAAAAAAGCCTTTAATTGAGAAAGTGTTGTGGAAATACATTTAAAACAAGTACCATTACCCTCCCAGCCTCCTGCTCCAGCAGCTGTGCCCAGTGTGAAAAGCTTCTCATCTCCACTTTGGGTTAAAATCCTGCATTTTACGCCCTACAGGGTTTTTTTAGGGTAAAAATGTAACGATATGCACACATGGGTAGGGTTTGTTATTCTACCGCCGATCCCTTTGTGGTGTACTGTTTTTAAAAAGCCAAATAACAAAATTTGGAGAACTTAGAAAGTAGAAATGTCAGCTTCTATATTATAAAAAAATAAGTGCTAAGGGGGTGAAGGGTTGTCTTATGTCCATTTGCTCTTTATGTAATGCAGAATTACTGTATATATTTTGTATGCGCACAGGTGCACGTGTATTTGGATATTTGCACATTTGCGGCCAATGATTTTCAGTTAATCTGCATTCTTGGGTTATCCATTTGGTCCGAAAAGTCAAGGCCGGACACAACCAAGAGTCATGTCAATAAATCTATACCTTTGCCTTGCGTAATATCCACTTTGCTGGGATTTAATGTGGAAAAGCTGCAATGTTTCATATTTCAGAAGCCGTAATCAGCCAGTTTTCATAGATTTTTTTTCTTCTTCATTGATTGATTGCCAAAATCGCTCTTGATTAATTTGTTGTTAATTGTTTCAGCTTTGCACACGCTGTCTCCGGTAATTCACAAATCTACCTTTTATGATAGCTTCAGGGCCTTGCGTTCCGAGTTCACCTAATTGGTTTGTGAAGGTTGTGGAGATCCAAAAATGGAGTATTTTATTCAGCATTCAATAGAGCATACAATCGGTCATTGAAGCTGCACCGTTAAAATCTTTGTCATTGGAACACTTTTTTTTTTTTTTTTTAATTGGACGGAAATGTGCTGCATGTGTCCCCGAGAATTCAAATGGTGCAGTGGTGAGTGTTTCTTTTGTAGAGGTGATTCCTCCTTTAACATGGAACAGTAACAGATGGAGTTTGGGTTTCTGTCTTGAGCTGCATCCACACACCCTATGTGTCATCTGTCATTACACTCAGGTCATTGTTCGGAGCTCAGTGGCAGCGTGACTGAGTTGGCCAAGGCTTGACAACTGTGTCTGTTTCACACACACACACACACACACACACACACACGCACACGCACACACACACGCACACGCACGCACACAGACACCCAGGGAGGGGATAGTTAGATGCCCGGGCCTCTCTCAAGACAGAAATGCTGTGGCATTGTGAAGCCCACTTCAGTTTCACAAATCCAGGGCCAAGAATTTGTCCATTAAGCAAAAGCAGAATGGACCTCACATTTGCTCTGCCTTTTACAAATGCCACAAAAACATTAAAAAAAAAAAAATTAATAAATTTAAAAAAAAATGAAATATTGTAGGTTCCCACTTCCTGTTAAGAATCTCCTTTCCATTGCCGGCTGTCATGTGTTTCCTATGTTCCCATAGAATCTTCTGAAAATAATTTCCTTCACCACAGCAGCTGGTGCAGTGTCATGTTGCACTACGTCATAAACTGATTTTATTAGTTACTTTAACAGAGTATTTTTCTTATCAAAAACACCTGCAGCAGAAAACCATTGACACTGAAACATAATAAACCAGCACAATACACAACATACACAACATAGATAAATGGATTATCCATGAGCAGTGGGGGAGTGTTTGACACCTCACGACATGAGGATACACATAAATGTTGATTACGTATTGTAACTTTAGTTCTGTAATCAGTTGTGGAACTGTACT